>VMDO01005790.1:22686-107698 GCA_007922755.1 Pedetes capensis | reverse complement strand
TTAATACAGCAAAATGTTCCTAGGCCATGAAGTGCAACTGTTGCAAATATACATGTATATATGTGTATGTTTAAGACTAATATAAATTATTTAATAATGCAAAATGCTCCTAAATCTGCCACACCCAATCATGCAAATACTATGCTAACTGGGAACCAGGGATTGGAACTCAACTGGAACATGAAGAAGTAAGAGTATGCATTCCTAGCACTGCTGAGAAGTAATACTTTATAACATGAATTTATTGCATTCAAGCTGACAAGAAGTATTTGACAAGTTTATTAATTTACCTTCTCACCGAAGCACATGTTGTTGTTAGGTGCCACTGAGTTGGGTCCAAGTCATAGTGACCCTATTTACAACACACAAAACACTCCCCAATGCTGTTCCATGCCTGGCACTATGTCAGTGCTTCTCTGCTACTCATAGGGTTTTCTATGGCTGAGTGTTTTGGGAGTGAACTGCCGGGTCCTTCTCCCAAGTTTACAGCACCTGGTTTTTCCAGGTCTACCATCCAAGGACTAATTAGGAATGACCCTGCTTAGCTTGCAAGATCTGACGAGATTGGATGCCAGAGTGGTATAGCTGTAGGCACTACCCAAGCACGTAAGCCAGTTAAATTCCCCTGTCCTCAAAAGCAATGTCCATCTCTGAAGCTGGCAATGGCACAACCCACACGTATTCTCAGCTCTTAAATGCCTTTTGTTCCAAGGTCACAGGGGAAAGCCACATGGAAATGTGTTTCCTACTGCCTAAAAGATATCAAGTCACTTGAGTGGATGTTTAAAGGAGTTGAGGGTCCTCTCTCAGCACTGACCACCAGGTTCCAACTATTTCTTAGTAGATGTGTGAGTGTGTGAGTGTGTGTGTGTGTGTGTGTGTGTGTGTGTGTGTGTGTGTGTGTGTGATTGTGTTGTTGTTAGGTGACATCAAATCAGGTCCAACTCACAGCGACCCTATGTACAACAGGATAATACATTCTCTGACACTCTGCCATGCCCAGCATTATGTCAGTGCTTTTCTGATACTCAGAGGGTTTTCAATGGCTGTTTAGGGATTACACTGGGAGTGGATTGCCACATCCTTCTCCCATTTTTTGCAGTGCTGGAGATCGATCCCAGGGCCTCAGAGCAGCACTCTACCAACTGAGCTAAAACACAGCCCATGTGTGGTTAAAAGACCCTCTAAAGTGCAGCATATCTTGTGGTGCAGTCACAGAGCTTAATAAATGTTAAGCTTTTCACACTAACTTTCACACTAACTAATAACACTGCCTCAACAACTCTGAAATCCCCTCCCTACATACATACACTTGCTTCCCCATTTAAGCCAGACCATTTGAGCTCAGAACTTCTCCCATCTATTTTTGGTAGGCTTGGGGACAGTGACTGTCATTGATAGAATTTATTATCTATGGTGAAGGCTGGTCCAGCTGGCTTACATAGGTCCTGCCATACTGCTTGTTAAGTATCGAAGCATCTCCGTACTATTTGTTAAGCAGTAGTTGCCTTGAACTCCAGGTTTGGCCACCTCCATTCCCCTCTCTTCCCTTCCCTGGGACTCCTTCCCAAGATCTCCATGAAGAATCTCTCCAATACCCTATGTCCATGCTTGAACTCCATGGGTTATTCAGCACTTTTGATATCACCCCTGCATGTGTCTTCTGGCAAGGGAGATGTACTGATAAAAGGCACAATGGATCAATGCCATTCACATTTGTATCAATAGATATTTTTTAGAGAGCATCATTTGTTGGTAGGACATTTCTGGATGGCACGAAGTTATCTGTATAACAGGAGGAGAAAGATGCCCTTTTATTGTGAGGTTGGTTACTGAAATCTAATTCAGGGTCAGCTCAGAGTGCTAATTTCCATGCTAACAGATGTTCAGTGGCTTTTGTCAAGTGAGTTGGTGGCCTTTATCCAGTTCCAAGTGGCCAGATGTCCAAATCACTAAAATCACTATTCTAAGCTGATGTGTGATCTGTTTAAGGTCCTTCTTGGGCATTTTGGCCCAGTGTTTAGAACAAAGTGAATCAGAGATTGAGACAGACCCCAATGTACAGCATTATGACTCTAAGGCAAACCAAATGCTTAAACATGCCTGGCACCAACCCATTTTTCAGATAAATCTACAATGTAATCTTCACAAAATGTTATTTTGGCACTTCTGAAAAAATCTGCAAGAGAAACAATTGATTATTTAAGTTAATGGTGTTATTTCTGTGTTATATATTTTCGATGCTGAATGTTCAGCCCAGGCTGGTGAGAGTTAATGAAAAGAGAAAGAGATTGACATAACAGAACATTTTCCAAGTTGAACTCACTGAGTTTAATTTCCAAACCATAAATCAGCTCAACCTCTTTCAATCCCAGGTTGAAGGAAACCTAGAGTTTCTTCCAGAGCTTGGTTCAGTGCCAGGACTTTGTCTATTATGAAATGGATCTGAGCTTTATGTATTTTGACAACAACTGTGTTCAGCATCAGATCCAGGTTTTTGGCATCCTTAAAGTTACACAACCTGGAAGTCTCCCTTTGAGAAAGAGAACACAGGTAGAGTGCTTGTCTGGCATGTGCAAGATCCCCTGGGTTCGATGCCCAGCACCACACACATGGAAGGAAAGAAAGAAGGAAAGAAGGAGGGGGGAGGGGCAGAAGGAAGGAAGGGAGGGGGAAGGGAGAATAAAGAATCATAAATTCAATGCCCAGCACAATGGCACATGCTTATAATCCCAATGACTCAGGAGACTGAGGCAGGAAGATCTCAGGTTCAAGGCCAGAGGCAGACCGTACAACTTAAGTAGAACATATCCCCAAAATAAAAAGTTCAAAAGGGACTGAGGGTGTGGCTCCGTGGCAGAGAGCCTACCTAGCATGTGCAAGGCCTTGGGTTCAACTAGTACTGAAAAAAAATCATAAAATTCAAAATTGTAGGGATCCAATGAGGGCTTAGAAGGGACCCTTGCAATTGTGAGAGGGGAGGCCTGAAGGGTATGCTTCAGTAGCTTGTAGCAAACCCACCTCCATTTGGCTTCTCCCCTATGTGGTAGGCAACAGAGACCCTGTAAGGCTGTGATCTTGTTTTGCCTCTTGTAGCTTCTTTTTTGCTGCTATTGTGTCCATCTTAAGGAATATGCAAGCTGGGCAAAATCCAGGTTTACATACCAGGAGAAAAGGATTTTCTGTCATTCAAAAAAGATCCAGTTAATAAGCTGTCCCCCTATAAACTTGATGAAATGTGAGTTGTGTGGCCAGATGAAGAAAGGGTAGACTTTGTGCCATTTTCTCCAAGCTTAAAAATGGGGCTAGCTGGTGTTTACATATGGGAAATTCTTTCAAATCAACTATACAGTGAAAATCCCTGTGTATTTTAAGATGCTCCCAGAGTGGAGCAGACAGATATAGATAATGCTTTGCATCAATAATGCCTTCCTTCTCTCCCTTATTGTGCCCTGCAAAGCAGAGGTGGGGCTAAGGATTGACATTATCATGGCCTGACTTAGAAATTTTAGGTAAGATGTTGTTTCTGAAGATTTATTTCTATTTGGTCTATAAAAGTATAGAAACATCACTGTATTTTTCTCTTGTTCTAGGTTTATGGGAGGTGAGGGCTTTGAGAGTCTGATGGGAGTCTCAGTCCTGAGTTTGTCAGTGTGACATGATAGTATTTATTTATTTATTTGGTCTTAGTCCTTGGTGTCTGGCCCAGATCTTCTAAAACCCTTCCATTTTCTTAAGCAATAGGAATGCTAAGAGTCTCTTTTGTTCTAATATTTGGTCTTTGACTACAGTTCCTGACACAGAGCTCTGACATCCCTTATAATTTCCTGAGTGAGAAGTAATTTTTGTTCTAATGAGGTGACTCTCAGTATACTCCTGGAAAGCTTTAGGATGGAGATTGGTCACCAGACAAACCGAACGATGATTAGAAATTTAGTACCTTCGGCTCCACTCCCCATCTATCCTCTGGGACTGGAAATTGAGTTAATGATCAATCACTTTGCATGTTCAAGCCTTCATAAAAACCTCCTTAAAAGAGAATGGCAAATGCGTTCATGTGCCAGGAAGACAGCATAGGCCAACTCTACGGGGCCGAAAGGTCCTGTGCTTAGGACTCTTCCAGACCTGTCCCTATCTATCTCTTCATCTGGCTGTTCATTTATATCCATGATGGTTAATCTTAATTGTTAGCTTAATTGGATTGAGAGATGCCTAGGAGAGTAGAATAGCACACCTCTGGGTGTACTTCTGAGGGCAGTTCTGCAGACACTTAGATCATGGCTGTGACCTAATCAATGAATTAATACCTTGAGAGATTCATAATATTATAGCATTATTGGGAAGTGGTGAAGAACAAGAGGTGGGGACTAGTTGAAGAAGGTAGGCCACTGGGGGGTGCCTCCCTGGGGCCATATGTTGCCCTGGTCCCTTCCTGTGTTCCCCCTCTCTGCTTCACAGCCCTGATAAAGTGAAGAAACTTACCACCTTCTCCTACCACCGTCATGTTCTGCCCCAGCACATAGGGCCAAGTGACCATGGACTGAATTTTCTGAAATCTTGAGCCAAAATAAATTGTTTGTCAGGTCATCCCTTGGAGACCCACTTCCTCCAAATAGGCCTCACCTCCCAGTCTTCACCACCTCCCAATAATGGTATCATATAGTAAATCTATCAAGGGATTAAATCCCTTGATTAGGCCGGAGCCATTATTTAATTATCTCCAAAAATGCCCTCACAGACACACTCAGAGATGTGTCATACAAATCCCCTGAGCATCTCTTGATCCAATCACAGCATTTTGATCACAATGATGAGAAAGCTTACTTACACAGTATCCTTTATTATGTCCTTCACAATAAACCCACCAATGTTTCCCTAGTTCTGTGAGTCATCATAGCAAATCATCAAACCTGAGGAGGGAGTCATGGGCACCTCTAATTTGTAGCCAAGTTGGACAGAAGTGTGAGTAACCTGGGGACCTGCTATCTATGACTGATGTCTGAAATGGAAGCAGTCTGTGAGAGTGTGTCCTTTACTGTGGAATCTGCACTAAATCCAAATAGTGGCAGAATTGAATTGAATCAGTTTGTATCTGAAGAGATGGAGAATTGGTTGGAGTAGGAAAAACTCATACCTATCTGGTCATAAAGGTGTTGAGTGTAACAGAGAAAACAGTTTATCTTCCCTATGTTGTCTGGGGGAGGTGGTACACGAGCTGCCATGTGATGTGACAGGCAGGGGTGAGACAAAGGTCCCAGCAACCCACTCTGCTCCTAGGGAGGGCTCATGGTTTGGAATAAGGAGGGGGCATCTGGCTTCTGTTGATGAAAGCAAGTGTGGTACCTTGATGTTTCTCATGAATTGTGTAGAAGCATTTTTAGATTTCCTAATACATGAGAAAAGTTTTTACCCCCAGTACTGGGGCCTTAGACATGATAAGCAAGTGTTCCACCACTGAGCGGTCCCCTCAGTCCTTTTTTTTATTTTGAGACAGGGTTTCATTAAATTGCACAGTCTGCCTCTGGCCTCAAATCTGTAATCCCCCTGCCTCAGCCTCCTGAGTAGTTGGGATTATAGGCATGTGCCACTGCATCTGGCAGGAGGATCTCTTTTAACTTACTTACTTTTTGTTATTGACTTCTAACTATGTTGTGTTAGCTGTTTTTTTAATGGTACCTTTCTTTTTTATTGGTAATTTTTAATGTACAGCTTAATGGGTCTCACTATGACAGGTAGCTATTTTTTAAAATGTGTTAAAACATATTACCTAGAACATCATTGCCTGCAGCCATAGCACTGTGGTGTCTGATCCCATCGGATCTCAGAAGCTAAGAAAGGTTAGTACTTGGGCCTAGTTAGTACTTGGATGGGAGACCACCTGGGAACACCAGGTGCTGTAGGGAGAAGGACCCAGCAACCCACTCCCAACAAACAATCTGCTATTGAAAACCCTATGAGTAGCAGAGAAGCAGTAACAACATTGTTTCTACTGGTATACATAGGATGGCTATGAGTCAGATACTGACTCAAAGGCACCTAACAACACGACAAGAACATCATCAATTTTTGGAAATGTTCCCCATGTGTGCTCGAGAAGAATGTCCACTGTTGGAGGGAGAATACTACATTTTCCATTAAATGAAGTTTACTAATTGTATTCAAGTCTTCTACAGCTTCATTGATTTTCTGTTTGCTTGGCCTATCAAAACTGGAGGGGAAAAAAAGGAGACAGAGAGAGAAAGAGAGAGAGAGAGAGAGAGGCAGACAGACAGAAGGAAGGAAGGGAACTCAATTTTAAAATGGATGAAAGACCTGAACAGGCATTACACAGACTAGAAAATATATAGCCAATAAGCATCCTTGACAATGGTAAACTCATCAGTAATTAGAGAAATGTAAGTCAAGACTACAATGAGATATCATTTTTCATTCATTTAATCTGCAAAAAGTTAAACAATTCCGACAACACTAAGTGCTGAAAGGATATGGATCAAGAGATTTCTTATCATTACTAGTGAGAATAAAAAAAGCATAATTATTTTGAAAGATAAAGTGACATTATTTTGTAGAGAGAAACACTGCACACATATGAATCAGAAGACATATCTAAGTAAAAGCTCATTGTGGCATTACTTCTAATAGCAAAAGCCAGAAAGGACTCAAATGCGCATTGATATGAAAATAAATAATAAAATAATACACAGTGGTGACAATGAATGGACTATAACAACCTGCAAAAACATGGGTAGATCTTAGTAATACAATGTTGTATTTAAAAAATCAGATCTTAGAAGATATACAGAAAGTATCTGTGATACCTGTTTATGAAGTTCAGAAACAACTAAAATAGTTTAAGCGTGTATATGTGTAATATAAACATTCACATATATGTAACAAAACATTTATCATGTCACATATGTGAGATAAAAACACTCTTTAGGACAATGACTGTTTTTGGAGCAAAGGGACAGGCGAGGAGAGTTACAGAAGTCAATGTAAATTATTGTCAGCGTTTAAGTTTAGGATTGAGTGGTGATTTCGTAAATGCTGATTACCTTATAAGAAGAAATAAATAAAAGGTGCAGTCACATGTGAACTATGAGGACTATAGGTTATAAACCAATAGAATATAATAGTTGTGTTTACTTGATTACCACTTAAACATAAGTAAATTAAAGCTATAGGAAAGTCGGAGGAATTCCCATATGTAATGAAGGGGCAGGAATACCCTAATTCTAGTTGCCTGATTGCGTTGTGAAGTACACTTAGGCCAGGCTTGCAGGCATCTGATTTTCTCAGAACTGTTGGTAGAATATGCCCCTAAGTGGAAGCCAATCCTGGGCAGGGTTAATTAAGTCTGATGCTTACCTTTCCAAAGCAACAGCTGCCTCAGCTCCTCTCAGGTTCAAGAGTAAGGTGGCTATGCAGATCCTGTCTGTGAGGCAAACCCTTTCCCAGATCACCCCAGCCCCAGTCACAAACCTGTCCTGACCAACCCTTGGCTAGCTGATGTGGGTGAGGCCTTCAGAGAGGGAAGTAGCCAACCTTTAATGAATCAGCAGGAAGAGTTGGGGAACTAAATTGCTCACCTTCGCTCCTCTTCCACCTTCCCATTGGCCTTACAAAGGAAACGGTGCTGCAGTTGCCTCTGGAGCCCAGAAGGCAAAGGATCTACTGAGGCAGTCACTCAGGTCAGCTCCCCCCGGGGGCAGAGTTGGAGGGAGGTGGGTAGTGGGACACCTGCAGACAAACAGAAGATCATAGGAAGCAGGAACAGAAATGCTTGACAAGGCTTCTTTAATGCCATCTTTCCTGTTCTTCCTTCCTGGCATGCAGACCATGCAATGCCCAAAGCTCATGCTAAGATTGGTGAGTCAGGAAGATAGCTGGACCCCAGTTCCCCAGTAGATGTATGCCACCTCACCCCAGAATTGCTACTGCATGACAATTGGACAAATCTGTTAGTTGTTTAACATCAGTCTTATACAGCCAAATACAATCCAGACTAATTCGGATACTCTGCCAATGTCTTCAGGCTGATATACTAAATTATCAAGTAATTTTCTATTCCTTTCAATGTACCAGACAAAAAGTGTCATTTTGGAATAATTTGAGTTAATATTTGTTACTTCATAAAAACGAGATTCATTCATCTTCATTTTTAAATTTTAAAATTAACATAATTTAATTGACAGTAGAAACAAGCTGAAAGTCAATAATTTTTCTTTTATCTGCATATTAATTGACAGACAACTCAAAGTTTTTCTTCATTTTTCTGGCTCATTTAAGATAGTTCAGTTTGGGAGAGTAAATAAGGTGTCAGATTTATAAAATTCGATTAGCACTTCTATTTAAAATATCCACTGTTCAGATTTAAGAAAAATTTGATTTCTACTGTACCAACTTGTATAATAAAGACTTTATACCTAGAAAATAATTATGAAAGTATGGTGAGAAATAGAAGGATATCATAATTACTGTTATGATTAAATCAAGCTTCTTGATTTGATTCAAGCTTCTTGACAAAAATGACAAAATGAAATGAAATAGTTTTTCATAGTTGACACAAGAAAAGATAGTATATAGCAAATTAAATTGGAATTTGTTTTTCTTTTTTGTCCCCTGGTGCTAGGGATTGAACTCAGGGCCTTGGGCAAGCTAGGCAAGCACTGAGCAACAACCCCAGCCCTGACAAGTTAGGTTACCATTTATTTTTTTCATATATTAGTATGCTTTACATGGTACATAGTTGTTGTTGTTAGATGCCGTTGAGTCAGTGTCCAACTCATAGCAACTTACGTACAACAGGTAAAATAGTAGTGTTAGTGCTTCTTTGCTATTCAGAGGGTTTTCAATGGCTGATTGTTTTTTGGGAGTGGGTTGCCAGGTCCTTCTCCCAAGCCTACAGCACCTGGTGTTCCCAGGTAGTCTCACATACAATTACTAACCAGACTCAACCCTGCTTACCTTCGAAGATCTGATGAGATAAGACACCACTGTGGTATGGCTATAAGCTACATAGTACACTAGCTATTACCAAAAAGCCATACAACTTTTTAGTAGTATCTGAAATTTTTGAATATCAATATTTTGACTATACTGGAGAAGTTTACCAGTTAAATGAATTACATAGTAAATTATATAGCAGATTTTACAGTAAAGAAAACAGTTACCTTCTAATTTAACTGTTTTATAAAACCTGCTACTTTTTCATTTTTTTTAGACAGTCTCACTGTGTAGCCCAGTCTGGCCTCAAATTCATGATCCTCATGCCTCAGCCTCCCAAGTGCTGGGATTACAAGTGTGCACCACCATTTTGGTAGTAAAACCTACTTTTTATAACCTTTTTATGGGGAAAATGTATGTGAATGAATCTGTGGTTTATGAGTAGAGTCCTTAGTCAAAAAATTATGAAAGACATTATAGCCCTTTGTAGACCAGTTCCCACCTATCAGCCTCACAGTCACCAGGGACATGTTTAACTGCAACTGCCAATGCTAAACTGAGGGTGACAATGCTCAGAAAAATTAGGTATTGATGGGTTGGTGACAGAATTTACTGTAGAGCGATAGGAGCAGGGTCTGTGCAAGGTATAGATGGAATGACTGCACACATCCACAGCCCTTGGGGTCAGAAATGAATGAAGTAGGTTGACTAGAACATTGTGGCTTAATAACATGAAACTTTCCTTGAAATTCTTACTGTTTTATTTTGTGAAAACCTTGTTATGTAGATCAGAGATGGTGTCTAGTATAATGTGGTTTTGGTTGCTGTCTCAATGTAGCCAAGTGTCAAAAAATTGTGCTTGGTCACCAATTATTCTCTTAGAGATATTGTTTGGGCCAAGCTTATGTAGCAGTGATTATCTAGCTGTTCAGCAGATTTTCTCCTTTCTTCCTCCATATCCAGCTAGACAAACTTTCCCAGCTCCCCTTGGAGTTTGATGCAGCCATGTGGTAACCTCTTACTAGTGGAACATGGGTAGATGTGATGTGCACCTCTTCTAGCCTGGCCCAGAACCAACCTTACTTTCCCTCTTTTCTATATATGTCACCTAAATCCAGAGGATCATACAGCACATCCTAAGAGCTTAGAGGAAGATAGAGCTCCTAGTTGCAAGGAGCCTGAATCCCTGAAAGACCACATGGAGCAGTGTTTCTCTGTGCAATACTTATTGGGCTGTGAAATGAACAGGTAAAACAAATAATAACAAACCCATTTTTGGGTTACATCACTAAAATTTTTAGGAATATTTGTTATAGCAGTTGACAAATAAATCTTAAGATCCTTATCTGAGAAGAATGCTATTATAAATACCTTCTCAATTCATATATGCAAGTGAAAATGAAGGCTGAAAAGATTTACTATTCATTTCAATAAAAGTCCAGAAAATACCTATTCCCCAAGACTTTATAAATAGTTCTAGTCTTGATAAGTAAGACTTCAGTTCTTTTGGTGGACAAATGTTACAAAACTGAGGGCTATTTTATTCCTGTTTCCTTAACCTGAAATCCATTTTAAAAACCATTTTATTCATTTACCAAATGATAGCATCAATATGTCAGAAAATAATATCCTGGTTGCTTCTCCTTAGTGAGGAAGAAAAATAATTACATATTGCTATGGTTTGAATCTAAAATGGCCACCAGAGGTCATGCGTTTAAATGCTTGGTCTTCATATGGTGGTGCTATCCTGGGAGGCAGTGGAACTGTGAGACTTGGGACCTAGCTTGCAGAAGTAGGTCACTATGGGTGGACTTTGGGAGGATTTGTGTAGGCTCCTACTTCTGGTAAGCTCTCTCTGCTTCTTAATGCCACGATGTGAAGAGATCCTTCACCACAGACCTACCACCAACTGCTGCCACCACTTCTCCCTATCATCGTAGACTGAAACCCTCTGAATTGTGAGCTGAAATAATCCTATCCTTCCTCATTAAAAGTCAGTGTGTCAGGTGTTTTACTACAGCAACACACAAGCTAACTGAAACACATATATAGTTTTTAACTCTTTAAAAAATATTCATCCAATCTTACCTTTTGTTTCAATAATAGTAAATGCCTTTACCATTAGCGCCTGCTCACAAGAAATGCTTTTCTGATTGCTAAACACTAATTATTGCATTTATGAAATACTTTTGCAGATATCCTAATTTTAAAATATTAGCTCAACATATCAGATAAATTCTTGCTTGTGCAACTTTTTCTTGGAAGTGGCTTATTCCACCTCACAGTATCTTTATTTAAATTGCAGTTCTATATTATGCTATTGACCAAGAATGTTTGGCTCAAAAGCATAGCAAAACTCCAGTTATTTTTTCTCTTAGATGCTTTCAATCAACTATTCAGATATTAGTTTTCCCTACACAGACTCATTGAACTTAGTTATCTCAAAATAGCTAAAACAAAGCAGCATGGATCAGCTCCAGGTTCAATGGTCACACTGTAGGAACACAATTCATTTGTCAATTAAATGCACACTGTCTACAACACTGCCTCCTGCTAGCATCCAAATTTCTGTTTGTAAGAACTCTCAGTTTGCCTAAGGAGTGGAAGTAAAACAGACACCTCCCTCTGCTTAATAGTCTTCCATGGAGTTCTTCTCTAACTCCTGTTTTTACATTAATTTGTAGATTAGCTTGGTAGAATCTTTATAAATGTCATCTTACCCACTAGTTTCAAAAATATTGAACACATTTATCAATAATTTGATAGGAACAATCAACTACCATTTTATAGTTGTACACACAAGCTCCAGAGATCATCTGACTTTGCACCCAAACTTGTGGGCAGATTTTGCCCTGGATATGGCCCAATAGTGAGCTCCCTGAAGGCCGGAACTATACCTGTTCGGGTTTCTGATGTATACCCAACACCTGGTAAAGTGCTTAGAACACAGAAACTTCTCAAAAATATTTTGTTAAAGGGAGAAAGTGTGAAGAGATAAAGCCGGAAAACTTTTTATGTCATCTAAGGAATTTGGACTTCAATCTGGGTGAATCAGTAATTTATAGTTAAGAGAGGTAGATGAACAAAGTTTTGTTGTTAGAAAGCTCCTCTGGCAGCACCCACCAGATGCACCAGACTCTAAGGCATGTGAGGGGAGGGGACTCTGCCCCATCTGGTTTGTCATGGTACCCCAGTGCTGAGCATGATTCCAGGAATATAGAATCTACTCAAGAGATGTCTACTGACTGATTGAACAAAGGACCCATGAAGTGAATCTCTGAATCTTCCAGAAGAGTAGGGAGATTTCAGGACCTCATGGGGAATTTTGGCCTCCTCAAGCTTCACCTCATGATCCCTTGACCCACCCAGACTTCTAAGAAATTCACCAGAGCTGATGAGACATCATCCTGATCTGGAAAAATCTATTTGGACCCAACTAGACATATCTTTGGGGGCTAAACTGGAACTGATTCATTCTCCAATCTCTAAGGAAGAATAAGCCATTCTCCTGGAGAAGATTTTCTACGGGATATTTGTAGAATGCTTGGATGTCCTCTCCAGTCCATTCCCAAAGTAAAAGCACTCCAAAGAAAGGGTACCAACCATAGCACCAGCAGCTAATTTTATGGTTGATAAACATGTTTTGACCTTGAGCTCCCAGATAATGTGTTTCTATGGGTCGGCCAGGCAGCCTCTGGAGGGCTGACCTTGGAAGCATGGGCATCACAGGTTCACACGTGAGGCTGTCAGTGGCTCTGGTGTCCACACAGCTCAATAACTCTTGCTTCTCACAAAGCCTCCTCCCCCACTCACTCTGAATGTTCCCAAATACAAATGAGAAAATTAAACATTTACCTTGATGAGAAAATAGCACTCTCTCATTGACACTTCCTCACACCCTCACCAATGTGATTTAGTTATAGTTTTTAGTAGCTGTTTTTACATTTTTAATTATTTTGTAGAGTTAAAATATGTAATAATGGATAACTGTGCAATACATTAAATACTTATGGGTATGTTGTGCCTTCTGTTATAATATAAAATCCATCTATTCTGGTTGATGGGTTTTAACCTCACACAGAATACTTTAAACTCCATTTGGACTTGTGCCTACAATCACCTTAGCAAAGTCTCTTAAGTAACTGCGCACAGCCTAATTAGTATGCATTATCAATTAACAAACTTAATAGCCGGCAGATTGATTAGATCCTCTGTTGCAGGGGCAGAGCTGAAGCGAAACAGAATGAAAAATCATTGCACGCATACACTGCAGCTTTGTTATTTTCTCAGATCCCCTCCTCCTCCTTCCCATTGCCTTAATTAATGCATGCATATGGTTCTGCAGATCTGCAGATCTGGTAAACCGAGCTTTTCCTAACTCTTTCATCAAGCTCATTCTTAAACAAGGGGAGTCCATGCCTCCCTTTTCATTGGGGGCCTCTGTATAGATCATTTTCACCCCTCTTCTTGCCCTTTACATAGTACTGAATTTTAAAGGGCAGCTTCTCCCAGCCTGATAGAAATGGGAGAGGAATACAAAGACCAGAGGGGAAACAATGTGAGCTTCTTAGCACTGAGGATGGTTGTGGAGTCACATCGGTGGGGCCTTGACAACCGTAAAGTGCTTCTGGCAATTATTTCCAAAAAAAAAAAAGAATGGTACAAATGGACTGTCCTGTTATATCTTGTCTATTTTTGATGGACTGGAAACAATATGAATAAATGAAGGAAAACTCACATTTCCTGAAAGCAGAGATCGGGCTAAAAGGAGTTGCCAACTTCACTGTTCATAAAACGCTGGCATTATAAGAATTTTACACCTTCCATAAACATTCAACACAAAACTCTAAAAAGACTTCTGAAGACATTTCCAACACCATAAATTGTCACCTTGTAGTGCTGCTTTGGGTTTTATTTTTCTATTTTAAGCAGAATAATGGTTCACGCCAGTGTTTTTATTTATTAGCTGCTCTTGGATCTCTTTGCTTCTATGTGAGAGGAGTCATAATTATGTATAGAGGAGCCCCTGAAAAGCCTTCATTTCCAGTTTTGAGGACACCCATATGCTTGTGGTTTATTGACTGTTCTCTCCAAATCCATACTGGAGTAATCCCGAGTACCCCAGGTCTAGTCCACTTTTTCTTGGTGTCCTTGGGAAGTAAGGCCCTCTTGCCTCTTTGACCCCACCCTGTTCCACTCCAGCCATGTTAGCCTCCCCACTCCTTGGATACACAGAGCTCACTCCTCTTGCTTGCTTCTCTCCTTTTGGGATGCTTGTCCCTAGTCTTCCTATGGTTTATTTTTTCTCATCATGTTGAGATCAGCTCAAATGTCACCTCCTAAGAGAGGCTTTCCTTGAACACCCAGTCTAAAGTAATATCTTCCCCTTTCCCTGACCATCAGTAATACTCTTTTCCTCACTGTCAGAAGAATATCATAGCTCTTCCACCATCTTACATGCACTTACCCAGTTGTTCCTTTATTTAGTATCTTCAGGGCTTCAGGCTGGAGATGCAGCTTAGTAGTAGAGAACCTGTCTAACATTGGATTGGATTCCTGACACCCTCTCTCCACAAAAAAAGAATACAAGCTTCCAAGTAGCAAGGACTTCATCATCAACACAGAGCCTGGGACATTTTAGGAGCTTGATGAGTATTTGTTGAATGAAAACATGATTGAATAAGTAAATGGGAATGGGGGGAGCAGGCATTAGTGTGTACACATACAATGTCAAGAGGAAAGGAGATCAAGGCTGAACCCAGAGAATGGCAATATTCACAAAACTGCATGAGTAAAGCATTTAAATAGACATTTGTCCAAAGCAGACATACAAATGGACAAAAAGTACATGAAAAGAAGCTCATCATTAGCTAGTAAGGAAATGCAAACCAAACCCGCAAGGAGATGCCACTTCTTACCTGGTAGGATAACTAGAATTAATAGTAACAAGTATGGTCAAGCATGCAAAGAAATTGGAATACCTATACATGGCTGAATGTAAACTGGTACAGCTTTTGTGAAAAATAGCCTAGTTTTTCCTCAAATGTTAAACATGGAGTTGCTACATGACCCAGCAATTCTACCCTGAGATATAGACCCAAGAGAAGTGAAAGCTTATGCCCATACACAAAGCTATACATGAATGTTCATAGAGAAATAAGAAGTGACTGTTAATGCGTACCACATTTCTGTTTGGGATGATAAGAATGTCATAAAATTGATTATTATGAAGGTTGTACAACTCTGTGAATACATTAAAAATCATTGGATTCAGTTGAAGTGGATGAGGTACCTGGTACGTGAATTATATCTCAATAAAGCTGATTTAAAAAGAAGAGAGGGTGATTGGAAAGGAATAGCCAGAGACATGAAGGAAACCCAGAGCATAAAGTATATCACACAACATTTCTTAAAAGAGAAGGTGCTCATCAATGGCCAGTTCAGCTAGAAGTAGGCTCAGCTTGAGAAGTATCCATTGGAGCTATAAGCATGGAGGTGTTCTGTGGTTTTGTGGAGACAAACACAGCCTCCAGGGAGGCATCTTAGTTTGGGCTCCCCAGAAACAGACCCGAGATAGGGAGTACAACTGTTTCTTTGAAGGTGCAGGAAACATCCTGGTAGGGTAGTGGGAAATGATTCAGGGACAGGGAAGGCGGCCAATAAAGGTGCATCATTAAGCCAGATGTCAACCAGAGATGAATCCCTCAGGGAACTCTGGGAGGTCTCTTAGAATTGTCCTGCCTGGAGGAGCTGTGATATTTATACACAAACTCCAGTCACTGGCTGAGGGCTGTCACAGGAGTATGAACTTCCCAGCACTTCTAGAGAGGTAATAGTGTTCAGGATGAGGGACAGGAACTACTTGCTGGAAGTCACCAGAAAGTGTTGGAAGGTCTGAGGCTCTTGCAGAGGCACTGATGTGACTGTTCCAGGATAGTCAGCTTGTTCTTTAAGAAGGATGACTAGGTTTTGGTCATGGCTGAGAAAGATGGGAGTAAATGATACAGAGAGCAGGGGCCAGGAGACTCTCCCCTTCCGGTCTCACTTGGGAGACAAGGGGATGTGGCAGAGAAAGCATGCCACATCCCCTTGCCAGAAAAGGGAGGTAGGCTTTGCTGTGAAGCTGGGGGTCTTTTGCTGAGAGTGGGGAAGGTGGCAAGGTCAGGGGCTTAAGGAGGTGAAGAGAGCTTCACCCAACTGGACCTGGTCTCCATGTTCCAAGCTAACTTAGGGTGCATTCCCCACTTCTGCAGGCTTCCAGGACCCTGGTATAGCCCTGCACACTTCTGGTTGAGCCCTTGTGCTTGTCTCTCACGTGTCTAGCCCAACAGCAATCCAGTGAGGCTCAAGGAGGTATAGGCCACCGCTTTGTAACCCTAAAGTCAGCCTGCCCCTCAGCACACACTCCATCTAAGAATACTGGCTCAAAGACAACACAGAGGAGAGGAAAGCTATTCGACATCTTTTGTTTTGTATGTTTACCTAGTTTATGCCCCAATTACTACCACTCTGTGGTTAGGGAGGTAGAGCTTGTGGGGTGGGAAAGGGGAGAGAAATGGAAAATGAGCCACAGAAATGGAAGGAGTGGGGAGTGAGTCTGCTCCATCCTGAATACCATGGTGTCCCTGACCAATGACTTTGTCATGCAGACTCAAAGCACCCCTCTGTGTGACCTCCTCAGGGGAAGAACTGTGTCACATTCGTTTTGAACCCCCAGTGTTTATGTCTCATTAGTTCTTAGGTTCCCGTAAGTGCTTTTCAGCAATGTTGAACTGATGGGGGTGGCTAGGTTGTCCCTGATTTTTGCTCCTCAGGGAACCTTTTCTGAGCCTCCTTCTGGATCTGCTCTTCTGTCTAGGTCCCTTTGTGGCCACTGTACAACCTCAGCTGAAGTCCTTTGTCCTTGAAAACCTGAGGAGAAGCTTGCCTTTATCTTCCCCAACCAGTGCCCTCTTTTCTTTTCCAGGTAGCTTGAGTACTTTGATAATGTCCCACAGTCTTGGATTTCACAGATTATTTACATTTCAAAAGACAGACATATGTAACAGTACTTTGCTACTTTAACAAGAACATCAGAAATTGCCATGTATTATCACCATCATTTCACATGAGAAAGACATTTAACAACAATGAAACGTCCCCAAAATAGAAAGCATATATTTTAGAATGAAGTTTGAAGGATACTTTCTAAGAGAGTACAGTTTATAAATACATGATTTTTCTTTTTCTTTTTTCTAACAGTACTAGTCATGCTAGTCAAAATTTTGCCAAAGATCAGTGTTGAGAACCATTAATCTGTGTGATTAAGGAGAACTTTGAGCCCAGATGAAGTCATAGCTGGGAGAGGTATGGGAGGCCACCTTGGGCCACATATAGATATCTGTGTGCAAGCAGGGATGATCCTGGTGAATAATATCCACAGCAGAGTGAGTAACCCAGCCCATTCTTGCCAGCTACTTCCCTGCACTCTCCCCTGCTTCTCTTCAACTCTGACCCTATGGCTCCCAATCTACTTTGTTCATCACTTCTTTTAGGCAACATCTAATTCCTTATAACAGGTTATAATCTCACTGCCATTCTTGGAAATAATTTTCAGATGCTCTGACAATATATATATATATATATATATATATATATATACATATATATATTTTTTAAACTATTGTTACTAGGACAGAAACCAAATTCATTATAGAGGTAACTTGTTACTATAGTCTTCCTATTCTTGGCCTTTGCTTTTGCAGACTAGCTAAAATGTGGGGCTAGGGTTTAGTTCAGTTGGTAGAGTGCTGCTCTGCACTCTCTGAGGCCCTGGGTTTGACTCCCAGCACCTCATAAAATGGGAGAAGAATATGGCAATCCATTCCCAAAGCAATCTCCAAAATAATCAGCCATTGAAAACTCTACAAATAGCAAAGAAGCACTGTCATAGTGCCAAGGATGGCATAGTGTCGGGTAATGTTTCCTCCTATTGTACATAGGGTTGCTATGAGTCAGACTCGACTCCATGGCACCTAACAACAACAACAACAAATTAAAATCTGGCATTCCAGAAACAACGGCCAGTCTAGTAGCAATGATCAAACTAGTGCCCAGATTGTGGTCTTAAATGTAATTTCCTACTAAAAGAAATCAGTGCTTTTTAGAGAAGTGGTTGATCTGAATCTGTGCAAGGTAAATCTGGGATAGCTTGTCATTTTAGAAAGCAAAAAAGATTTCAAAGACAACCAAGGTCACGTCAACAGACCCAGGAGCTAACCTGAAAGGGAACCCCTGCAGCAAGATGGAAGAATCTGAGCATCAAGAAAAATAAGTGTCATGTATAGAAATACATTATATATACTAAAATCCAAAAGTGCACAAAGATAAAGAAATAACTGACAATTTTGGAGACTGCTTAGGAAATAACTCACTGCTTAAGAAATTGGTAAATAAAAAGAATCAAACATTTTTTCTTGCCTTTCCTTTTTTGAACTCCCAGTGTTTAGGTCCCCTAATAATACCTCACGGTAATCAAATAATTATTAAGGCAAAGTTCTTCATAGAAGAATTGTAGTTAACAGATATGGAAAGAAATATAGAATTATAACACTGCTTTGCAAACTTGTAATGAAACAATGGGTATAAAAGCCATCTCTAATGGCTGCTAAGACTATTAAGTAGAAAGCCAATGGGAGACTTTATAAGACATAAACATACTGAACAACTGTGAAATCACAAAAAGAGTGACAACCAGACATTGTACCTCCTGATGTAACATGAAGCACATGTCATATGTCCACTGAAGTTGTCTTCCAAAAAAATAGATTCTAAACCTGATTAGGACTGGGATTTAGGTCAGTGGGTAGTGCACTGCGCTGCAGTCTCTGAGGCCCCAAGTTCAATTCCCAGCACCGCAAAAATGGGAGAAGGGCCTGGCAATCCACTCCCAAGGCAATCCTGAAGCACTCAGCCATTGAAAACCCTATGAAGGTCGCTATGAGTCGGATACTGACTCGACGGCACCTAACAACAACAACAACAACAAACCTGATTAAGGCTCTAGATTTTACTACAGAGCATATAGAGAACTGAAGAATGTGTCAAACTGTGGGAATGCATTCATTAAGATCCAGAATATTCCATAGGAAACTATATAAGAAAAATAATCTGATTTCTTTAATGAACAAGTAGCAAGAAATTAAAAGAGCAGAGGACCTAGAGATTTAAAAATGCTCTAGAGATATATCAAAAGATGCAGAATGTATAACTTGCTTGGATTCTGAATAGGATAAACCAACTGTAAAAAAAGAAGTTATGATACAATTAGAAAAATTTGAACACTGATTGGATATTTGATGATATGAAGGAATGACTGTTAATTTTGTAGGTGTGACAATGATAGTGTATTTAGGTCAAAAAAGAGAGTCCTCATCATTTAGAGTTACATACTGAAGTATTGACAAAAGAAAATACCTTGTGTCTGCAGTGTGATGCACTGCAGTGCAATAATCCAGTGAGGAAAGGGAAGTGGGAGAGATGACCAGGTAAATCAGACTGATCAGGGTCTGATAATTGTTCAAGCCAGGAGATGCACACATGGAAATATAATAGTCTCTTTACATTTTTATATGTTTGGCGTTTTTCATAACAACAAAAAAAATAAGATTCTAGCTTCTTAAATGTTTCAGTATTATGCTTTCCTGCCAGAATATCCATGCTAGGGCTAGAATCTGGAGAACCAAAACAAGTAAAACAAATAGCTTGCCTCCCATGAATTGTTACTGGACCCAGGATATGATGACCTAATTTTAATGTACTCTACAAATGAGAGGGGCTAGGATTTAGCTCAGTTGGTAGAGTGCCTCTCTGCAGTCTCTGAGGTCCAGGGTTCGATTCCCAGCACTGAAAAAATGGGAGAAGGACACAGTAATCCACTCCCAAGGCAATCCCAAAACAATCAGCCATTGAAAACCCTATGAGGGTCACTATGAGTTGCACACTACTTGATGGCACCTAACAACAGCAACAAAAATGAGAGACTCTGGGACTCTCTTAATGGCATTTTGTTATTTATTTAATAAAATAAGGAGAATGGAAAAAAGGCAAGCGAGGTTAATCAAAAAAAAAAAAGCTAGTTAATTTTCCAATTACTGTGTAAAAACAAAGAAAAAAATTAGTTTAATAAAGGCTTACTATTTTCCATTGAAGCAAGTTGGAATACTAGCAGCTAACATTTATTAAGCACTTATTAAATGCTTGCCACTGTGCTAAACACTGTGAGATAGATACTGTTATTATCCCATTTTACAGACAAAGAAACACCAGCTCAAAGATTTAAAGTAATAGCCATTTTCCATCCATGAACCCACCAACCACATCAGTCAGATTTTCTTCCTAGCTCACTGGTCTTTACTGTTTTGGTCTTTAGCCTCATAATTGCAGCTGCCTTCTGGGGGCATCCATTATATACTAACAATGTGTAACATATAGGGATCAATTCATTTTTTTTTTAAGTATTATTGTTTTGGAGGTACTACTAGGTTAATGGGAGAAGGGCCTGGCAATCCACTCCCAAGGCAATCCCAAAACAGTCAGCCATTGAAAACCCTATAAGGGTCACTGAGTCAGATACTGACTCCACGGCACCTAACAACAACAACAACAACAACAACAACAACAACAACAACAACTATGTTAGAGCCAGAGCCTTGCATATGCTAGGCAAGCTGTCTACTACTGGGCTACATCTACAGCCTCAATTCCCTTTAATTCTGACTCAAACTCCAAGAAGTTGAGTCTGACTTCAACTTCTGACTCCAAACTCTGAAAAGAAGAAACTGAGACTCAGAAAACTAACTTGTCTAGGATGGCATGGTCAACAATGAAGGAGGGCTTTAACCTGTCCCCAAAGCCTGCCTCAATCATTACCCTGTATCTATGGCCCAGATGGTGTCTGCATGACACTCATCTATTCCTCAGGACACTGGTTTTCCTTCATTTTGTGGTATCAATATCACTGTGTCATTCAAGTTCTTTGGCAGTAGGAATAGTGTCTGCTCAGCAAATACCAATCAGATATCTTATTTACAGCCATTGAATTTTCAGCAGTGCTTAGCACACTACTGGTGCTTCATAAATGTTCTCCAAATTACATCATATTTATTAAGATCAGGAAACAACAAAGGGCTGCATATAGTCAGTATTTTAATATTCTGCATATTTATCCAGTCCTCACTCCAATTTTTAGTGTCTAGACCAGCTAAACAGTATGTAGCACATTGAAAATAATTGTCTGGATATGTTACCACCTAAAGAAAAGTGGAATTTCGTCAGGATTAGCTGTTGGTGCAAAATCACAAATGATAATTTGGTAGTTTGTCAGGCTCAGCTCAGAAACTCAAGACATTTTGAGGCAGGAAAACAAGAAGTTCTTCATCATCTTTCTTTGAATTTAGCAACTCTCCCCTTAGATTCTCTAAAATTATAGCCACTCTAACTCTTTTTATTTTTAATGCTGCTGATAACATTTAATTATTCAACATGGAAAAGAAAAGACCGTCTTCAATATTTAATACAGATGAACCATATTGGAAAATTTTCATATTTTCTCCTATGCAAAATCTGTCTCTTATTTTTATCTTTGATTCTTTGTTTTATATCACTTACTCTTGATTCAGAAAATGCCTATCTAAATTCGCTTTCTTAGCTTAAGTTACTAACCCCTTGTTCTTGTATTTGACACTAACTCAAATAGCCTTGAAACAATTATCCTCTCTACTCCCTTCAGAATTGTCTCTACTTTAATGAGTTCCCACTTAATCTCTTCTTTGCCAAAGAATACCACTCTGAATAGCTAAGATCCGTAAATCCCCATGTGGTTCTCAGTGCCCTCTGCTGTACCTTCTCCATTTCTATAATATCCTTTCATAATAAGGTGACTGGAACTGTGCATAGTATTCCAAATGTGTCCTGGCCAGTCCTTACAAATAACTGGGATAATTCCCTGGATTTACAGCCAATCCTCCTCCTTAAGCATCCCTAAATGGCAGTTCTTACATTGTCTTTGTTGCTACTATGCTCTTTTGAAATGTTGAATCTCTTTCTCTTCCCCTTTTAGCCATCCAAATTTCTAGACTCCAAACACACTGGGGAATTCTGAACCATTCTGTCCTTTCTTGTCAAGGCTCCTGGGACATATGGAGGTATGACTATTCTTTAGGCAGGTTCACTTTAGAAGGCAGGAGTTAACCATTTGGCTTCCTTTGGGAGGCCAGTAACTAAAGAGGGATCTCTGTTTGGGGAGATTAACAAGGAGGATCTCTGTTTGGGGAACTTAACAAGGATTTGCTTTACATAGATCCCCATCACTTACTCCTTCCTGGGTACTGCAGCAGAAGCTACAGCTGAAGAGGAATCTGGGGTGCGAGAGAGAGGGAGAGAGAGGGAGAGAGAGAGAGAGAGAGAGAGAGAGAGAGAGAGAGAGAGAGAGGCGCTACTCAAATGGACTTCCTTTCCTTTCCCTTCCCTCCCCTTCTCTTCCTCTCTCTCTCTCTCTCTCTCTCTCTCTCTCTCTCTCTCTCTCTCTCTCCCTCTCTCTCCCTCTCTCTCCCCCTCTCCCTCTTTCCCTCTCTCTCTTTTCCATGAGCAATGGGCAATGAATGAAGGACCTGAATTAGGGTAGTGTTTTCATAGCAGATTTGTGTTTTTAAAACTTCTCCCTGGCTGACATATAGAAAATCGATCAGTAGAGGTGGTGGATATCTGTGATGTAATGTTACACATCTTAGTGCACCTGGCTTGAACAAAGCAATGGTGGATTGTCCTATGCACCACCACTGCTATCCTGCATGGAGTATGGGCAGCCAGGTCTCCACATTCTGCTTTCTCCTGAGCTGCAGGATGCCTGTGTAAGCAGGTATATTCCAGAAATGCAGAGTTGATGCCCGTATAGGGAAGCCCAATCAGTAAGAGATGAAAGTGATGGAGATGCTCCAACCTCCTCATACTCTGGTGAGCTAATTCTGAGGTACATCCCAACTGCCCAGTGTAATAACCAGTTTATTTACAAATATTTATTGGCTTTCTTCCCTCCATTTCTCACTTTCTCTTCTACTTTGCTTCTGTTTTCTGTGATCATCTCCCAAAGCAATAACCCACACCCACATTCTTAACTTAGGTCTGCTTTGGGGGAATTTAAACTAAGACAGGGAGGGCTAACTGGGGGAACTGCAGTTTTGAAGAGCTAACTATGAATCCATTTATCTCATGAAGAAACAAACAAAGTCCACATCAATTTGCAGGGTGCTGCAGTAACCTGCTGTGTAACAAATCTCCCCTAAAAGTTGGTGGCTTAAAAGAACCACAATTACGTTGCTATTTTTTTCTCATAATTCTAGTGGTTGCATGGACTCAGCTAGGCAGTTCTTGCTTACGTTCACACACTTGATTGCAGACACAGATTGGCTATGTGGATCATGTCTAGGGCTTCCTAGCTCATAGGTCTGGTATTAATACTGGCTGCTAGCTGGGATCTCTGCTGGGGCTGTCAGCGGAAATAACTACACACAACCTCTCCATGTGGCCTGGGCTTCCTTACCACATAATGGCTGGCTTTCTAGAGCAAATATCCCAAAAGACAGTGCCAGGAAGAGGCTGTGCTATCTTTTCTAACCTAGCCCCAGAAGTCACACAGCATCTTTCTGTTGCATTCTGTTCATTTGAAGTGAGTCACTAAGGCCAGTTTCTATTTCAGAGGACGAGAATGAAACTCTACCTTTTGATGGGAGAAGCACCAAGGAATTTGAAATGGTAGGCTCCTTGGGGAGGGCCCTGAAAATGAATTCCTAGCCTGGGTTCATTTCCATTGTCATGACACTGAAAATAGAGAACATAGCTTTTCACAGAGTGCTTCCATGAGGGTCTGATGTTTACAATACCCCATCAAGGTACATGACTGAAAATTGTCTCTCTAAATCACTTCTGCTCATTATGAGGGAGGTTCTTGTTTTGGTGTGAAAGCAGTGAGGAAAGGGAAGAACTGAGACTGTTAAAAGTATCACTGGTATCAGAGGAAGCAGCTATTTCTTCCCCATGATAAAGTCTCCTTAATTAATCAAGAAAGTAGAAGGAAAAATATATTAATGACATATTGGAACTTTAAAAATCGAACTTAGAAATAGCTAGGTTAATGATTTATTTTTCAATATGAAAATTCTCTTCATATTGACTATTTTGCCTTCATAAATGTCAAGCCATTTGTTCTATTGCTAAGGTGCCCATATTTTCAATGGAAGTATTTCCTTTTAAATGTTAAGAGATATGAACCCTGAAATCAATTCATTTCTCTCCTTGTGGTAAAAATTAGAATATCATAGCAGGGCACAGCCTAATTGATGTTAACAGGGATCAGTGCAAAAAAGGAAAACCAAAGTCTTCTATTTGATTTTCCTTTTAAGACTTGAAATTGGATAATCATAGCTCTTTTGGAACTCATCTATGCTCATTGATCTGACTTGTCAGAAATCAATCAATCATCAATCAATATGTTCTCTGAACTAAGCAAGGAATTTGAGAACACTCAATTCAAATTCTAGCACCACTGTGGTGACCCTACTCCAACCACTTATCCTTAGTTAAACTACATCTCAGTTTCTTCATCTGTCAGTAAGGGCATTGTTGATTTTGCCATTAAAAAAATCAGTTGACTTACAAAATATGCCCCCTCATGCCGAGTCACTTTTCTTTTGAGGCTCTGTGCATATAATTCCAGAAGTTGTTAAGGGGGGAGGAATAGGGTAGTGTGACTACCCCATGTAGATTATTTTCATGAGATAAATGGATTCATAGTTAGCTCTTCAAAACTGCAGTTCCCCCAGTTAGCCCTCCCTGTCTTAGTTTAAATTCCCCCAAAGCAGACCTAAGTTAAGAATGTGGGTGTGGGTTATTGCTTTGGGAGATGATCACAGAAAACAGAAGAAAAGTAGAAAAGAAAGTGAGAAATGGAGGGAAGAAAGCCAACTGTGAGCACTTAAGGATATAAACAGTTGAGTCAACTTCCTATTCATTACTTAAAATAACAGGAAATATTAGCTATTACTGTTTAACAAACTACCCCATCATTTAGTGGTTCAAAATAATAATTTGGAGGGTAGTGGGATGGTGCTATACTGCTGAGCTACACCCACCCCCAAGCAGTAATTTATCAGTAGTGTTGCAAACATCATGTTTTGTGAGGTAGGAATTAAGAGAGGACAATGGGGATAGCTTATCTTTACTTTATGATGCCTGGGATCACAGCTGGGTTAACTTAGAAGACTAGGAGCTGAAACAAGTTTCTGGAGTCTCTGACTCTGTCTTTTTCTCCCTTTCCTTCCCTCAACATACATACATGAGTGTTTTTATCCACCTAGCCTCTCCATGTGGCTGGTTTGGGCTTGCGTGTAGCATGGAAGTCACAAGGCTTTCTTACATGGCAACTGAGGATTTCAAAGAGAGGTCCCATGGGCAACGAGACCAAATTTGGGCATACATAGGGCAGACTCCAAGAAGCCTTTTTTGTTTTTTTGTTGTTGTTTGTTGTTAGGTGCTGTCAAGTTGGGTCTGACTCATAGCAACCCTATGTACAACTGAACGAAACACTCTCCGACACTATGCCATGCCTGGCACTATGTCAGTACTTCTCTTCTATTCATAGGGTTTTCAATGGCTGATAGTTTCGAGATTAATTCAGGAGTGGGCTGCCAGCTCCTCCCATTTTTTGTGGTGCTAGGGATTGAACCCAGGGCCTCAGAGAGCACAGAGTGGCACTCTACCAACTGAGCTAAACTCTAGCCCCCAAGAAGCCTAGGTAAGTCTAAAACTGCTGAATAAGACTTCTGCTGCTGTCCAGCCTAGGTTATTTTTAAAAGCAATAAGTTTTATAAGGACAAAACAGGACTAGAGTACAGACAATATATTATTCAATGACTATTTTGCCTTCATAAATGTCATGCCATTTATTTTATTGCTAAGGTGCCCATTTCAGGAGATGCCCTAAATATATAAATATGTTAGAAAATGTGACCTAGACTCAAGAGAAAATGAAGCCAATGACAATCAACCCACAGTTGGCCCAAATATTGAAATTAGCATTCAAATATCTTAAAATAGCTATTAACACATAAAAAATATCCTTTTTTAAAAAAGGCAGGGTCTTGCTATGTATCCTAGAGTGGCTTTGAACTCACAATCCTATCTCAGCCTCCTGAGTGCTAGAGATTATAGCCATGCCCCACCATGCCTGGAGAAAATATGCTCTTAATAAATGAATGAATAGGAAGTCTCAGCAAAGAAATAGAAACTACACACACAAAAAAGAATCAAATGGATATTTGACAATGAAGAATAAAATATCTAAAGTAAAAATTCTCTGGATGGGCTTAATAAAAGCATTGTTGTTGGTAGGTGCCATCGAGTCAGTATCCCACTCATAGCAACCCTATGTACAACAGGCAAAACACTTTGTCAGTGCTCCTCTGCTGTTCATGGGGTTTTCAATAGCATACTGATTTTTTGGGAGCGGGTTGCCAGGTCCTTCTCCCAAGCCTACAGTATCTGGCGTTCCCAGGCAGTCTCCCATTCAAGTACTAACCAGGCCCAGTCCTGCTTAGCTTCTGAGATCTGACAGAATCAGATGCCACAGTGCTACAGTTGCAGGCCAATAAAAGAATAGAGGTGACAAATAAAAGAGAAAACTTGAAGATCAAACAACAGAAGTTATTCATTCTGAAGAACCGAAAAAAAAAAACACTTGAAAAATATGAGTAAAATCCCAGAGTTCTGAGAAAATATTACAAAATTTAACATATGTTCAATTAAAGCTCCAAAAGTTGAGTGGAGTGGGGAAAATATTGAAGAAACAATGACCAAAATTTCCAAAATCTGGTGAAAGATGTAAATCTGTAAATCCAAGAAGTTTAGCAAATCACAAAGATAAATACAAAGAAAACCATATAAATGTGCATCATAATCAAACTGCTAAGAAGTAATGGTGAAGGAAAAAAATCTTGAAAGCAACTAAAGAAAAACAATACATTCATTACACACGGGGAAATAACAATAAGATTTAAAGCTGACTTTTCATCAGAAACAGAGGCCAGGAAAAATCTTTAAAGGGCTGAAAGAAAAACATCATCTACCCTAAATTTCATATCCATGAAAAATATCCTTTAAGAATGAAGACAAAATAAAGTTGTTTTTAGGTAACAGAACACCAGTGAAAATCGTAATAGCTTACTAATGCCAACTGAACTTATTAACAGCTGCCACTAATTTATGACATAAACTTATATTGCTCTCTTGATATTCTTGTTTTGCTACTCCCATTTCATCTCAGCTACCTTTCACCTATACTCACCTTCCTACTTGCTTAACCTTATTTCTGCCTCCTTTCTCCTCCTGTCTCTCAGAGAGTATTGAAATCCTATTGATTGAACAGTAACAAAAAGCTACACTTTGGGGTATGGTATGCCAAGATCTTTCTCAGGCTGCTACATTTAATTTTTATCTTTATCATAGTTGAGATTGGTATCATCAAGACAAAATTACAGATAAGAAAATGGGCTGAGAGATACTAATTACTGAGAGTGTGTTCAGGGTCATATAGCTAGTAAGAACTGGAATTAGGTCCAAGTACATTCTTGACCTGATTCAATAGTATCAGATGGACACTTACAGATAGCTCAAAAATTAAATAAACCCGTTAAGAACTTGCATATCTTGCTTTCAGTATTTGAACAGGTAACTCTTTTATTTTTATTTATTTTTTTCATTGTAAAGGCTCTTCATAACCCCTCCCTCAACACAACATTTCTTATTTATTAGCTGGGCTCATAGCTGTTCAACTGGACTATAGTCCCAGCCTCCCATGAAGCTAGGTGTGGGCAACATGACCGAGTTTGGGCAAATGAGACATGAGTAGATATCAGAGTTCAACTTTTGATCATGTGCTTAAAGAAAAATACACTTGCCTTAGATTCCATATTTCCCTTTTTCTAAAGGCTGGACAACGGAAGCAAGGGCCTCTGCTTTGGCCGTAGAGATAGAAGTCCTATGTTAAAAGACAGCCCAGCCCCTGAGGTCTGGGCATCGTCAAAGAACACAGCCACCAGCCAGCCCTGGGTGGCTCTGTTCTGAACTGGACATGGAATATTTTTACATTTGAAAAAACTATGTGTTTAAGGTTAAAGGATTTAAAGGCACTTATTGGACACATGGATATGCGACTATCTCTGTGACTCTGGTATTTTGCTTACCATCTTCAAAATGAGCTGTTCCTTCTACTTTCCTCATAGGGCTGGCCTGAGGGTGAAGAATCAGGTTCCTGCTAGGACAGGTGGTAATGATGTTCTAGGTAGTATTTTAATCTACATGACCCTTTTTTCCATCATGCTCAAGTCTTCATCTCTCTTAAAAGAATGGAAGGTCTTTATAAAGAAAAACTCTCTTCTATAATTCTGAGGGGGCTGAGATTTAGCTCAGTTGGTAGAGTGCCGCTCTGCAGTCTCTGAGGTCTTGGGTTAGATTCCCAGCACCATAAAAATGGGAGAAGGATATGGCAATCCACTTCCGAGGCATTCCCAAAACAATCAGCCATTGAAAGCCCTATGAGTCAGATATGACTTGATGGCACCTAACAACAGCAACATAATTCTGAGAAGATGTGTGTGTGTGTGTGTGCGTGTGCGTGCGTGTGTGTGTGTGTGTATGTGTGTATCAGGTTAATTCTTAGAAAATTATTAACACCTCATTTTTAGGCCAACTCATACCTGGGTTATTAGAGTGATATATTTCTTTCAATAAAAGAAATTACTATTTTCCTGCTGCATTACTAGAAACTTCCCTTCCTGTTACCAGCCCCCATCTGAGCTTCTCTCAATTGTCTTTTGAAAGGATATGTGATGCATACAGAAAGTGACAGTGTGGTATGACTGCTCAACATTCTATCCATGTCTTCGGCACCAACAGAGGAAAGGTTAGAAATATAAGCGCAGCCCCATGTTTATTGCAATTTCACAGCTGAGGCAAATGCCACAGAACTCAGGGCTGGCAGAAGGAATTAGGTAAAACTTGTTTCCTTCCCCCATTGCTGCCTCATCTCCTTTCAGGGTGGCTGCCAGTTAATGCTTATGTTAATTTGTGAAAATAGGGAGGAAAAGGAAGGACCAAGAGAGGGAGGGTATCGGGTGGGGGGGGCTATCCTGGAAAAGGAGGAAAAGCCAGAGGGAAGGATGAGACAGTGCAAAGGGGAACAGGGAAGAGCCTTGCACAGTCCAGTAGCAGTAGAGTGGACTGTTAGAAAAGGGGAAAAGGAGTGGGACCCAGAAGAAGAGGGTCAGCCTTACCTCATTCTGGCAATGAGGTAAGGATGATGGGAGGATATAGACATAATCTCCAAACTAAATAAGGAATCAAATCTCCATCCAGGCTCTTTATGTTAGCACACTGCAAATGTGAAAGGGGACTTTTCATGTCATTTATTTATTTATTTAGAGATAAGGTCTCACTATGTAGCCCAGGCTAGCCTAGAACTCAGGAGCCTCCTGCCTCACCCTCCCTCCCAACTGTTGGGATTGCAGATGTGTGCCATCTCCCCCAGTTTATTTGTGTCAGCTCTTGTTGTTGTTGTTAGGTGCCGTCGAGTCGGTATCTGACTCATAGCAACCCTCATAGGGTTTTCAATGGCTGAGTGCTTCGGGATTGCCTTGGGAGTGGATTGCCAGGTCCTTCCCCCATTTTTACAGTGCTGGGAATTGAACTCGGGACCTCAGAGATTGCAGCGCAGCGCTCTACCAAATGAGCTAAATCCCAGCCTATTGTCAGCTCTTAGGTGGTCATCTCTCCTCATTGTGCTTCATTCCTGCTTCTGGTAACAAATTATTTCCAGAATTTTTGAATCTAGGGATAACACAGGGAAAGCCAGACTCTAACTCCCCAATGCTAAGTTCTTTCTTTTTTTGTTGTTGTTTTTGTTTGTCTGTTTTTGTTTTGTTTTGCATTTTGGTTTTTTGAGGCAGGGTTTCACCTAGCTGCTCAGACTGGCCTGGAACTCACAATCCTGCCTGAGCCTCCTAAGTGGTTGGATTACCATGTACTGCTGTGTCCAGCTCCTCGTTGCTAAGTTTTAACCTCTCCCCACAGGCTTAGTCACACTGGATTGGTCAGGCGAGGCATAGGTTTAAGGAAAGATGGTACTAGGGGTCCAGATGCCATGTTACCCCTGAGGAGGTCCTGTTGGTGGGGCTATCATACTATCTCAGACATATTTGAGACTGAAACTTCCTTCCTGTGGAGCTATTCCCTTTCCTGTAGCCATTGACTCTTTGCACAGGGGGTGCTCACTGCCACAGACAAGGCAGATGGGATTTGCCTCTCCATCTGCTTACCACAGTGTTATTGTTGTTGTTGTTCTTAGGTGCCATTGAGTCGGTATTTGACTCATGCGACCCTATATACAAGAAGTGAAACACTACTGTTAGTGCTTCTCTTCTATTCATAGGGTTTTCAATGGCTGATTATTTTTTGGGAGTGGGTTGCCAGGTCCTTCTCCCAAGTCTACAGTATCTGGTGTTCCCAGGTGGTCTCCCATCCAAGTAATAACCAGGCCTGACCCTGCTGAGCTTCTGAGATCTGACAGGAGTGGACACCACAGAGATATGGTTGTAGGCTATACCACAGTAGGAGACAGGTAAGAGAGAAATGCAAATGTTGAGAGGAAAATGAATTAGATAGATGAAGGAGACAAGCAGGCTGTGACATCAGAATCCCAATCTTCAGCTATTTCTCTTATTCATTTTGTCTCAGCAATTATGAAGGAATTATCTTTAGAATAAATAATTTATCTTTTGACAATTATTCCAGGTCCAAGAAGACCTAGAACTGAGGTGTGTTAATGTTTAAGCAAACACATCAGGCCCTATAGTCTTTTCCAGTTTAAAAGAACTGTAATTTTTGCAAAGGGTTCTAGATGAACAGCTTTGGATGGTGTGGAGTTGCCATGTTACAAGGAGCTCTGGTGTCCATAGCTGGGCTGTGTTGCTTCACTTTTCCACCCTCCCAGTACCTGCTCTTTGAGCTAGCATAGGCCAGTTGCTTATTTTCCAGTCCCCTTCTCGATTTCCCTACCATGGTCTGAATTCTCTGCATGTTGGCACAGCCTAGAAAACGTCTCCTTTCCAGAAGTAGCTCCCACTTTGCAGCCACAGGGAAGGCAACCTCAGGAGGACATGCATTGCTGTCCCCCTCCTGCAGGGGACTGGCAGAGGGCAACGTGTCTGTCACCAGCTCCAAACAAGCTGGACTCATTTGCAGATACCTTCCAAGGAAAAAAGCTCAACTCTTCATCAGCAACTTGAGCCTTTCAGGTCCACTTGCGACAGACAAGTTGACTTGTCAAAGGTTGAGAAATAGTTTGTAGTTGATTTTAAAAGGATAAAAGGAAAAAAGAATAAAACAAGTTGTCAGATATTTCCTCCTGGTGCATCGAGTTTGAAAAGCTTTCACTGATGATTTCTTATGCCAACCCCCAGTAGAAATAATAGATACCTCCTTTTGGAAAACCAGGCATCAGCTGGAAATTGATCAGGTTCATATGGAAAGCATCCCATTGGCCATAAAGGATAAAGGCAGCATGGTACATCGATTATGAGCACAAGCAGAGGAGCCAGACTCCTCCAGCTCAAATCTCAGCTCTGCTATTTGCTACTTCTTAGACCCTTGGAAAGTTGTTTAACCTATGCCTTAATTTCTTCAGCTATAACATATGAATGTTAGTAGTGTTATGATTTTCATACAGTTGTGAGGATTAAATAAGTGGACAATTAGCAAGAATATAGTAAGCACGCATATTACCACCACTACAAGTGGTAGCATTATTTTTTTTTCAGTCTGCTTTGTGCTGCTATGACAGAATACCAGAGATAGGTAAGTTAAAAAGAAAAATTTATTTCTCACAGTTCTAGAGATTGGGAAGCCCAAGATCAGGGTTCTAGCATCTAGTCAGTGCCTTCTTCCTATGATGTCCTAAGGCAAAAGATGAGAGGACGAGAGAGAAACAGAGACAGAAAAACTCAGAGAGGGGATTCAACTCACCCATTGATAAGGAACCCACTCCCTGGATAATGGCATTGAGCCATTCATAAAGGTGGAGCTCTTGTGGCCTAATCACCTCTCATTAGGCCCCACTGCCCAGCACTGCTGCACTGGGTATTAAATTTTCAACATATGCTTTTGGAGGGACACATTCAAACCAGAGCTTATACTTATCATTAGGAAGAAGGGTCTCCAGTATGGAACTAGTCTTCTTGATTGCTGACAGAGCCATGTTCAGGACCAAGAGCCTGGGTATTATTGTTAGGTAAACCACCTTTTTTTTCTAATTACCTTTCAACTGTGATTACTTATATTAACCCAGAAACAGATTAGAAAAAAAGGAGGAAATAATTTAAGTGTTACTTCCCAGCGCCATTGGTTAAACTTCCCCTACCTAAAGCAGAGATTCTAGGTTAACAGCTTCAAATTGTTGTTGTTGTTATTAGGTGCTATCGAGTCATCATGGCGACCCTCATGGGGTTTTCAATGGCTGATTGTTTTGGGGTTGCCTCAGGAGTGGATGGCCACATTCTGCTCCCATTTTTGTGGTGCTGAGAATTGAACCTGGAACCTCAGAGACTGCAGAGCAGCACTCTACCAATTGAACTAAATCCCAGCCCCGCTTCAAATTAAGGGATTCCTAAAAAGGGGTTTGGGCTGGGATTTAGCTCAGTTGGTAGAGTGCTGCACTGCAGTCGCTGAGGTCCCAAGTTCAATTCCCAGCACCGCAAAAAATGGGAGAAGGACATGGCAATCCACTCCCAAGGCAATCCTGAAACAGTCAGCCATTGAAAACCCTATGAGGGTTGCTATGAGCTGGATACTGACTCGATGGCACCTAACAACAACAACAACAACAACAACAACAACAAAAAGGAGTTTATGTGGGGCACAAAGGAGCACACAAGATACAGTTGTATTGATTATGAGACTGGCAGGTTGTATATGACACCAGCTGTCCCTGAATGAAGCACTTGAAGCTATAGACACATGTATTAGCACAGAATTGATTTACAAAACTCAAGGAGGGCATGGAATTCCTATGAACTGTAAATTAGTAAATTGCTTTTTAATCTACCATAAAAGAGCACTGAAAAGTCCTTTTAAAACCAAAGGTCTGCTAATTCAATCATGAACACATTTACCCAATGGTGCTCAAGGCAAGAGGAAACCTTAAAGGCTGCGAAATTACCATTTAAAACATATAATTTCAGAAGTAATTTAATTTTAATTGTAATAGCAAATACAGGTATATGTTATTCTGAAGAAGCTTTGGCCTTGACATTACATTTGCTTTAAAAAATAAAATGGCATTTCCTGCATCATGTGCTCTTGCTCTCCTCTGCTTCTATGTGAGCTCGCGAGGACAATGATTCTGTGGACAACCATTTAACTTAGGGCAGAATGTGTGTGTGTCCCCCTCAGGTGCAGAGTGCAGAGGACAAGAGAGGGACAGGTCAAGTTGGCATACAATAGGAAGTGTAGGAAATAGCCACATCACATACAGAAATCATTTAGTTCAGGAATCTGTCCTTCATGTGCTAAATCAGGAAAAAGAGACCCAGAAAGGTGAAGTGATTTGCCTGCCATTACTTAGGGGCAAACATTAGGACTAGCACCCAGTTTTCTTAATCGGGTGCTCATTCTCCTTTATGAGTAGGTGTCAGGAGTTAAGGTGCATAAGAATTACCCAGGGATCTCATTCAATATGGTGAATCCTACCCCTCCTGTTGTGTTCTACTACTCCTGAGGTGTAGTTATGTCTTTAACAAATTCAGGCGCCAGATGTGGTGGCACACACCTCTAATCCCAGTGGCTTGAGAGGCAGAGGCAGGACGATGGCAAGTTCAAGACCAGAGGCAGTCTGTGTAATTTAGCGAGACCTTGTCTCAAAAGTAAATAAATGGGCTGAGCTGCAGCTCAGTGGTACAGCACTTGCAAAGCATGCAAACGTGAGACCTTGGGTCAACCCCCAGTCCAAAACAAAACCAAAACAAAACAACAGGCAATACAAATGCAAATGGATCCAGAGGCCATACTTTGAGAAATTCTGCTTTAAGTCAAGGGTTTTATGGCACATACTCTTCAATTTATTAAGCTATTCAAACCATTGATCCAGAGGTAAAAGCCCTTTGAAAAGTCATACACATGTTCCTCCAATGTGCCCTGACTAGTCTACTTTGCCCTTCAGAATATTTCTCAACACAGAGGGCCATCCATGAGCCACAGCAGCCACCACAGGCCTGGGAGCTTGTTAGAAGGGCAGATTCCAAGGCTCCTCCCAGATCTAATGAATCAAATTTGCCCTTTCATTAGACCCTTCAGTGATTTGAATATGTAAAATTTGAGAAGCATTGATAAAAGATTTTGTTTCTGACCCCAGGAAACTTGTTCTGGTCATCTATTGAAGCATAATAAATGTATATAAAAGTAATGATACTGTTCTAGCTCATGATTTATTGGCCAAGAATTGATCCAGGTCTCACTTGAGTGATTTATACAGTTAGCTCATGGCTTAAGTATCTAGAGGTGGATGAGGCAGCTCAAGTAGATAGGTATGTCTGGGGCCTCAGTCCTTCTTCACATGGCATACCCCGGGGCTGGAATGCCCAATGTGTGCCCTCGTTCACATGACTGCAGCTTTGTGAGATGGGTGGGACAGGTGGGGGGTGGCCAGCATCACTCTGTGTCCACACGAGGTTGTCTGAGGGGAGTCAGATTTCTTACACAGCTTCACCCAGATGAAGGGATCCAAAAGACAGGAAATAGAAGCTGCCAGTCTCTTACAACCTGGGCTCAGAAACTAGTTCAGTGTCAGTTTTACCACATATGACTGGTCATGGAGTCAAAGAGACTACCCAAATTCAAGGGGAGGGGATACAGACCTTGATTCTCAGTGGGAGGAGGATTTGTGGCCATCTCTAATCTGCCACAGAGCTTTTTAACTGTCCATGGCAAATGCTTAGGGTTGTGAAGTGCCTTAAGCCAGTCCCCAAAAAGCCAGACTATGAGGACTAACTAGTTAGCAAAATTCAAGGTATGAAAAAGGGACATTACCTGGGAAAGGCTTTACAGGAGGAGATGGGGTTCATATTGGTCCTGGAAGCATTAATAAGGGCTTTATAAGGATAGCCATGTTTTTAATTTCCCCATGATAATCTTGGGTATAAATTTGCAAAGCAGAATCAACCCTTCCAATGAGAGTTTCCAAAGAAATCTCAAATTTCCCACAGGCTCACCATTATTCTAAGTTTTCAGAGAAATAAAAATTCCTTGAACTATATGAAATCTAAGTTTGCTCATAACCAAGTCATGCACTAAGTAAAAAGAATGGACAATACTAGGTCTTGATTTTCTTCTGTTCTAGCCATGGATATTAAAAACATTCTTTAGAAAACCCAACCTGAGAATGATCCTTGGATCCAGAGAAATAGCCAGAAATATTAATCACAAACCTGTAATTTTTTAAAGCAGGAAATTAAAGGAACATAAAATAGGTTCCCAATATATAAAAAAATAGTTGGATAGAATATTAGAAGAAAAACAGGATAATATTAGCTGATTATTTCTTAATTATAAAATACGCATAATTTTTCATCCTATCTCTTGCATAATTCAGTAAGTTTTCCATAGTGAAAATGTGCTATTCTGAAAATCTTAGGAACACATAAGGCTTAACAACTTTTTTTATTTTGATTTTCAAAGAATATTCCAAGAACTCTAACACAGTGATGGATTCTTCAAAAGCACAGTTTCCACAAACCCTGTCACAAATACTTCCAGAGACCCACATACTTGTGTTTGTCCTGATGAATGCCAGCTCTGTTCTTCAAGATTTACTTGTCAGAAAATCAAGACACACAGGATGAGTTATTCCAGAAGGAAATTTTCCGGGATTCTAGAGATAGATGATGCTTTCTCTTAGCCTGTTGTCATTCTTCTCCATCCCTAAGATAGTGTCGTCATCAGTCTGTATTTAACTCAAGTTGACAGTAGCCACATTTCTGTGTGGGTCTTCATCTCCTTTTTTGGTCAAAGTCTGTAAATAGCTAACAGCTATTTCTAACTAACCAGACCCTGAGATTCTATTAGAACCAAGGAAACAACCCAACAACCCAGAGGTGAGACAGTACGAAGCTGGCCGCCTCCCCTGTGGATGTTTTGCTCTGGATCTCTTTCTTGGGAATGCTTACTAGACCACTTGCTGTCTTTTATAGGCCAGAGGGCTATGGCTCTCATTACTGATCATAAACTATTGGCAGCATAACTCTTCATCACTTTTCTTATTCACTTCTAGTTTGTTCTGCTACTAAAATATTCTGCTTCAAAGCTGCCATTATCAGCATCTAAATCATCCCTAGTCTAAGGCCGCAGCTTTCCTAGTGCAGAAACCACAGACTCAGCAGCCAGGATGTCATCAGCATACTCAAGATTACATCATTTCCTTCTGCCAACCTTAATACCACTATGGTAACCATCAACAGCAATACTTGCGATTATTTCAGTAGAAATATTGAACAGATGTGACAGCCTTGTCAAACTCCTTTGCTGGTGTCCAACCTCTCTGTTATACCTTTTGCAATTCTAAAATCTCTCTTCTGGCCATAATAGAGACAGCACATGCTGACCTCCTGAGTAGAAACCGGCTCCCGCAGCATCGGTGGGCACATCAAGCACTCGCTGCCAACACTGTCATGCATACATAGTGCTTTACAGCTGCTAATCATGTGGATGCACTTTCTCCTTTTCCAGTCACAATGACAGCCGAGATGGCTGGCCACGCTGAAGGGGCACTGGACTTCCTGACAGGCTTGAGTATCTGCGTCCTTTTGAAACTTAGAGCAAGGCACTTTGAACTTGCCTCTTTAAATTAGTTCCTCTTCTCAATCCATTTTGAGAACCAAATTGGTACATTTGAAAAAAATAAATTACAAACGGTTACTCAAAAGAATACTTATGCACACACATTTACAGCAACACTATTCAAAATAGTAAAAAGGTAGAAAGCAACCCAAATGGCCTGTCAACAGATGATAAACCAAATGTGTTCTATCCACAAATTGGAATATTTTGCAACCATAAAAGGAAATGAAGTACTAAAACATGCCACAACATGGATGAACCTAGAAAACATACTGCACAAAATAAGCCGGACATACAAGGTCACATATTATGTATTCCATCTATATGAAATATCTAGAAGAGATCAAGCATAGAGACAGAACTGCAGATCAGTGGTTGTCAGGCTGGGAGCAGATGGGACTAGGGAGTGACTGACTGCTTAACGGGTACTGTGCGGTGCCCAGCTCTATGTCAGTGCTTCTCTGCTATTCATAGGGTTTTCAATGGCGGATTAATTTTTGGGAGGGGGTTGCCAGGTCCTTCTCCCAAGCCTACAGCACCCAGTGTTCCCAGGCGATCTCCCATCCAAGTACTAACCAGGCCAAACCCTACTTAGCTTCTGAGATCTGACAGGACCAGACACCACAGTGGTATGGCTACAGGCTAGTCATTCTTTAGAGATCACTTTTTAAAAAATATTGACTAAAATGAATATTTAACAAAATCTAAACTTAACCCACTTTAGTTATTATTCTTAAAAAATTCAACACACATGAGTAACAAAATCTAAAATTAACCAAAGTCTATTCTGCCTCATCAACAAGTCAAGGAACTTAAAATACTTTGAATAACAACTCTTCATGCTTCCTGTAGACAGTTGTTACTACATATCTTTGGATCCCACGTTGCAGATTAAAGCAACCAAAAATCAAAAATATTTTTAAAAAATCTCCTATATCAGAACTGAACCTGTACAGATATTTCCTGTTGTATCTATTCCCTAAACAATACAGTCTAACAACTTTTTATACAGCATTTACACTATTCACCCTATATCAGGCATTATAAATAATCTAGAAATAACTTAAAGCATGTGGGAGGATGTACATAGGTTATATCTAAGTATTATGCCATTTTATATAAGGAACTTGAGCATCCACAGATTTAAGAGATCCAGGAACAATCTCCCACAGATACTTTTCCAATATTTCAGACTCACCATGATTTTATAGCCCAAATAAATTACTGTTGCTTTTTGCCAGTTTTTATTTAGATTTGCTCATGCTTTCTCACTTCTCATTCTTTCATCTCAGTTATTCCTTCTGGCTTCAATTTTATCTTTCACTAAGTATCTATGAGTAGGAAGTTTTTCTATGTTTTTCTGGAAACATTTTCACTTCTCCCTTACTCTTGCATGATAGCTGGATGCACAGCAAATAGGTCGGCATTTATCTTCTCTGAGCACTTTAAAGGCATTATTCATTATCTTATGGCTTTTATTGTTACTGTAAAGAAGTCAGCAACAATCTAAATGTAGTTACTTTATAGATTCCTTCTTTTTCTCTGAATATATTAAATACTTCTCTTTGACTTTAGTGTTTTCCATTTATTACAATGTGTCCAAATGTGCATTTTCAAATGCCTCTTATTTTAGGCCTATTGTTGCTGTTATATTAAGCATCTTCATTCTCCATAACAGTAATAGGATTCTTCAGTGAAAGTAGCTCAGAACAAAGAATAAGGAAACCTAGGTCTAAATCTAACAAATACTCTAAAAAGTTTGCAATAGCCTCCTTTAAAACTCTGTATGGAGATGTGTCCTGTCTGTACTCTGTAAATATCTTCAAAGCTTTCCTGCTACTGGAATTGTACAGTCACCTCATCGTGTTCTGTGGCTACTTCCTTCTATATAAGCCCAAGGTCTCCTGACCTTCCAAGTTCTCTCCTCTGCACTCTGTCTGCATCTGTCACTTTATGACAGGCACTGAGGGCAGGACCTTAAAAGGATATGAACTATCAAATCAAGATCCCTGAGTCCATACTGATATGAATACCTGAGGGGAAAGGAACAAAATAACTGAATAACTCCAAATAATTTATGCTGATACTTCTCCCTCCAGGACTTGAAAGTTAACCTCATCCTGCTAGAATTTGGGCTGGACTTGATGACTTACCTCCAGAGAATACAGTATGGACAATAGTTGAGAAGGAAGTTGAGAGCTGAGAAACCTGCACACAGGAAGGACCTCAGCCAGATGATCAAAGTCAAGATCTCCACTGATGAGTCACAGTAATAGCATGTCCCCTCATATGTAATGGGAAGAAAGGAGCAATTCTCTATGACATTCTTCCCTAAGACTTCAGTTTAATGATAAGTAAAGCATCATAAAAAGCCAAATTAAGGGACATTATACAAAATTTCTGACCAGTATTCCTTAAAACCCTCCTGGTCATGAAATGCAGAGTAACACCAAGGAAATATCACAGGTTGGAAGAGATAAAAGGAGGAGATAAAGAATGACTAAACACAATGTGGAATCCTGGACAGGATCCTGGAATGAAAAAAGGTGTGTTTTCAGGAGACGCTAGTGGAAAGTCTAGAAAAATCCAAATAGTTTGATGCTTTGTATATAGTATTGAACCAACATCAGTTTCTTAGTTTGGACAAATGTACCATGGATGTGCAAGGTGCTAATATTAGGCAAAGTGGATTATGGGTAGATGAGATTCTCTGTACTATCTTTGCAGCTTTTCTTTAAACATAAAAATATTCTAAAATAAAAAGTTTATTTCAAGAAAAGGGATATGAACCAAAATAATTGAAACCGGGTACTCAAACAAATATTTATACATAGATGTACATAATAGTAGTATTCATTTCACCCAAATGCTAGAAACAATCCAAGTGTTCAATGATGGGTAAATGGGTGAACAAATTCTGGGTGTGTCCATACAATGGAATATTATCCAGCCTTTGAAAAATGGCATACTGCTACATGCTATAGTATGTTTGAATCTAGAGAGCATTACACTAAGTGAAAGAAGCCAGGCACAAAAGGTCACATATTGTATGATTCCATTGATATGAAATATCCAGAAGAGATCAATCCTTAGAGACTATAGCAGATTAATGGTTGCCAAGAGCTAGGAGGAAAGGGAAAAGAGGATGGTACTGCTTAATAGATACAAGGTTTCCTTTCAGGGTGATGAAAATGTTTTAGAACTAGATAGAAGTGGTGGTTGTACAACACTGGAAATGTATTAGATGCTGTGGAATTGTTCACTTGAAACTGGTTAAGTTTATGTTATGTGAATTTTCCCTTATTTTCTTTAAAAAAAAAAAAAGAATGTAACCTGAATGTTGGACTTGATGAGAGTCTTAAGCAAAAGACAAGGTAAGAGAAGCCAGCTCTAGAGCAGCTGACGGGCCAGCTCTCCTCCTGACACAACCTTAGCAGGAACCTGTAACAAGCAACAGTAAGGAGGCTGCAGACGTAGGAAAGCAAAGCTGTCATTGAGAAAAAGAGACATCAAAGACCTGATGGTTATTTTTCTAGGGACCATTATGTGGATTGCACTGCCAAAAGGAAGCTCCTAGGCAAATCAGGAACATTTCTCTCTCATGTTTCATGCTCTGTTACTTTTCTCATAACCTATTTGTCCAGTGACCAAGCGTTCTCCACACCTAAAGATAAACTCCACAAGAGAGTTGGTATGTATGGTTATTTGCACTGACCTTTTAGGGCCTAACACGATGCCTAGAACATAGTAGTTCCTCAACAAAAATTTGTTAAATTATGAACTTTGAAAAACATGGGATTTCTAATGGTAAAGATTACTGGTTTAAAAAAAAAAGATTCTATATTATTTTAGTTATTTTGTGCATGTTTGATGTTAGGGATCAAACCCAGGGCCTTGTACATGCAAAGCACATGCTCTATCACTGAGCTACATCCTCAGATCTTATGTTAGTTAATTTTCTTTAAATGATCCAATTATAATAATTAATGTGCTATTGTTAAACTTTGTATTTTTTAAATCTCAGGGAACCCTTCTAATCTTATGGAAAGATTTGATGAGAGTTTAAAAACTATTATAAGCCAAATCATATGAGTTCATTTAACTTAAGTGTGGGGAAAATCATTTGTTTTTAAGTTCGTTCATTCATTCACACAGCTGAAATTATCCATCCCTCATCAGCATCCTTAGGTCTTTGCCCATATTTATTGATATAGTAGTTACTGTTTGCTTCATAATTACTGAGTCCAAAGGATACCAATTTAAGACATTACTCAAATATTCTTCCATTTAGAATTTTTAAATATGAGGTTAGAACATAGCTGGCTTCCTTCTGAAGTACATGAGAAAATTAATTCCTAAACTACATTGTTTCCTTTAATATTAATTTTAATGATTTAAAACATTCTTATCATCTGAGTCTCTCTCTATATACACCATATATATGCATATATATATATATATATATATATATATATATATATATATATTTCAAGAATGAGTACTATATAAGTCAGTATGGGAGAAGGATGTAGCAATCCACTCCTGAGGCAATCCCAAAACAATCAACCACTGAAAACCCTATGAGGGTCACTATGAGCCAGTCATGACTCGATAGCAACTAACAACAACCACAACATATAAGTCAGTAAACCAGTAATACTTGAATGTACAGAAATAATTGTTCTATAGAGCCAAGTGTCTTTGGAAGAATAAACTGAAGATACTCTGTCAGCTGAGGGTGGGTTTGCTGCCAAGGTGAGACTTAAAACCAGAAGCCAGTCAATGGAGCTCTGTTTGCTAGCTCCACAATTTTCCTTGCAGCCCAAGACAAAGCTCTCGATTTTCCTGCTTGTCCCATATATAGAGGTGATGTGAGGATTCAAGAGATATATTTGTTAAGAGTCTAACATGCCCATAACACAAAACACTATCCCTGATAAATATGATGGCTGCCCTGGTCAGCTCTGTAAATATATATAGTGATTGGCAGGGACCAGGGAGAGATAAGGAAGAGTCTGCCGCATGTGGGCTTCAACACGACCTCAGCCCAGAGTTTGGGTGACCAGAGCGAGGTGAAAAGAGCCAGGGGAGGTCCTAAACATGAAGTTCCGAGGGGATTTTGATAAGAAAAAAACTCTAATGTCATCTTTCTGTCCAGGTCCCGGGATACCTGGAGGTCAGTTCAAAGGAGTTTATATCATTCAGCACTGGACAGCTCCCACCCCAGTCCACCTGGTGGGGGACTGCTGTCCTCCCTCTTGATGTTTCTCTGGAGAAACCAAAGACTGACAACAATGGCCTTTGTTCATTCTCCCAGAAGAGCAAAACTAAACCACACTAACCACTTCAAACCCTTCTTAAATATGAAACTAAGAAAAAGAGCAGCAGAGATCTAGTTTTTAATCACCCACATGCTGGTATTTTAAAACAGTCACTCATTTTTTTTGTTGTTTTTGTTTTTGTTTTTGTAAATTTATATGTGCTCATATGGTGCATTGCATGGGGAAATAGAAAACTTTTCCTTTTCTGCCTTTGCATTTTTTTAATAGGGGCAAAATGTGAAATAAACTTCCTTAATTCTCACTTCAGTGTTTGCAGCTTAGGATTCCATTAATATATCCTTTTCCCCTCGGCTGTGCAGGGTCCTCGTTTGCAGTCAGTTCATTCTGCACTGATGTATATTTCATTGCCCAAGGCTTAATTTTGATTTATTGTCCATCCATAAATTAGAAAAATATGCTCTGGAATTCCATCCCGCTGAAAAGCTGTGCCTGATGTCAGGGGACTGGGTGATATTTAAGATGTCAGAAATACATATTGGATTAGTGTGCTTTGTTTCCCCACAACAGCAGGTGTTTAATCATAGCTGATGGCTGAAGTTAAATGCATTAGGACAGCAGCAGCCAAGAAGATGGAGTTTTTCTAAACCATACAAACTCCAGGATAAATAACTCAAAACTAATTGTGTGTCCACATCTCAGATACATTTTTATTTACTTAATACATTAAACAATGAAAATGGCCTCTGGCACTTAACTTCATGTTTAAGAGCCTGTACAAATATTTTATGTTAGTGAAGTGTTAGCTGTTTAAACATAATTACTATTTCCCTTACTGCTGCTGTGGTGGTTTTATATAAAATATTTCTTAAAGGAAAAGAATAAAGGCTGAAATTCCTCCATAACTCAGGGGGAGGGAATTTTAAAGGGCTGTCTGTTGTTGTTGTTGTTGTGTCTAAATATAATTTGAATGCTTGTATCTGTCTAAATGTCCATCTTCCCCTAATTCAAATGATGCACAATGTGTCTGCTGACCAGGTATTTTCCCTTCTTCCTTTTGTAAAGTATAGGTTTTCTTTGCCATTATGTTTATATTAATTAACGTTCTATGTGTACAGAAAAATGATCAGGCTTGGTGTGGAGCAATTTAGCTGGAGGCTGGAGAGAAGACGCTTAGGAGAGCAAACATTTTCAAGGTGCAACCGGTGACCTGTGACAAGCTGGGAGATTCATTGCAAGAATCGTATATTTTGACACAACAGTGATTTGATTAAAAGAGAAAGTAATGGGTTTAAACAGTCACTATGAGGATGTAGCCAGACTTTGGTAGCCTTTTGCAATTTACTTCAGAGACAAGGGCTGAAGCAAGAGAGAGGACATTCACTGCTGCAAAAGAAATGCTGATTGGATTTGGGAACAAACATAAACAAAAATTGAATGATTAAAATTAGTTTCCCCCCACCCTTCTTTTAACACATATCTGTAGAGGAGGCAAACTAGTACCAATTCAAGGAAAATATTCAGGTTACTTTGAGAAAGGGATTAGAGTTGGATTTAAATTTCCTTGAATTTTTTTTTTAGTACTGGGTGTTGAACCCAGGGCCTCATGTATACTAGCCAAGTGCTCTATGATCGAGCTATTCCCTCAAGCCGTTTTTATTTTTTGTTTTTCTTATTTTCTAATTACTCTGAGAAAGGGTCTCACAAAGTTGCACAGGCTGCCTCTGACCTCGAACCTGTAATCCTCCTATGTCAGCCTCCCTCCTGAGTAGATGGGATTACAGGCGTGTGCTTCGGTGCATGGATCTCCTTGGATACCTTTTAATGAATTATTTTTTGAGTCAGGCTCAAATGAATCAGTCTGAAAATAAAAGGAGAAAATGTCATTGTCTGCATTTTGAGAAAAAATAAAAATTTGTATTAGGAAACAAAAAATACTTAATTTGTTTCTTCCAGATGAATAGTTGATCCTCCAATATAGCTAACATTTCTAGGTTCAACATAGCATCAAATTTAATTCTAAGTGGTTGGGAAGAGCACAATGTGATTTTGAAATAAATAGGTTTAAAATAATACGAATAAAGCATAGTTAAGTATAAATTACAAAAACAATCTGTATAGTGTGATACCATTAGCCAAGGATTACAGGAAAAAACAAAATGAAAGACACCCTAGATATGTCCATATGTCCCAGAATAACTATTGAAAGGGCTCTTAAAGCAAACTGAAGGTACTGGTTACCTCTGAGGGGGACTTTAACTTTTTAGTCTACATCCTTTTGTTTGATATTTGTTTATAATGATACTATTTTGATATAATTTTTAATTCACTTTAAATAGTCCCAACAGAGTTTTGCTTTTAAGGAAAAAAATGTTTATTCCCTACTTGCATGCATAGGTTCTGCCTGAATATAAATCAGTTGTGATTATTTTTGTTATATCTATGCATTGAATGAAATAGTCATTGAATGTAATTACTAAGATAAATCCACTAAAGAAAAAAATTTAATTACAGCCCTGATGAGATATTCACATGGAACAAATTGTTAAAACAAACCTCCACTGGTACCTTAGTTTTCTCACTAGAAACCCAATCTTCTTTCATCCTGCTGTGCCTCACAAACCATGGTAGGCAGCTGCCTCAATCACAAAGCATTTATTATCCTAGGCAATTTCATTGTTGTTGGGTGCCATCGAGTTGGATCCAACTCATAATGACCCTTATGTACAACAGAACAAAACAGTGCCCAACACTATGCCATGCACATGATTTTTTTATATTTGAGCCCAATGTTGCAGCCACTATCTTTCTTGTTTTAAGTCATGCCACATCATTAAAAGGAAATTCTATGGGCTTTATGCTGTTCTCATCATTCAGGTTGACTCTTCTTTGAGGAGGAAACTCTTCTCTAGTTGTATTTTGAATTGCTTCCAACCTGGGGGTGGGGGGGCTCATTTTCTGGCACTATATTTGACAATGCTTCTCTGCTATTCATAGGGTTTTCAATGGCTAATTGTTTTGGGAGTGGGCTGCTGGGTCCTTGTCCCTAGTCTTTTTTTACTGCAGAAGCTCAGCTGAAACCTGTCTACCAGTGGTGCTCCTGCTGGTATCTGAAAATACTGGTGGCATAGCTTTTAGTATCACAGCACCATGCAAACCCCAACAGCAAGACAAGCTGACAGATAATGCTAAAAATCCAGGTGCCATAGCACATCCCTGTGAACAGGGATGTGAACAGGGATGCTGAGGGAGAAGAATCTCAAGTTTGAGGTCAGAGATAGCCTGCACAACTTAGTACGACCCTGTCTCAAAATAAAAAATAAAAATGGAGCTGGAGGTGCAGTTCAGTGGTAGAACACTTGCCTAGTATGTGTGAAGCCCTGGGCTCAACCCCCCCAGTACAGACACACACACACACACACACACACACACACACACACACACAGCTAAAACTATCAAGGTACTACCACTGTTCTTGGCTTTAGAATCTCCAATAACAAGATTCTATTTCATAAAGTTTTGTTTTTCATAGGTCTGATTCTTTTAAGTGCTATTTTGGTGATTTTGTTAGAAAACAGTATTCTAAAATGCATTTCTCATTTATCACAGTAATTTTTCTATACTTTAATATCTTTTCCTGTTTTGCAACTAATATCCCAAATTTTTTCAACTATTTTAACCTAATGAATATAATTGTTGTTGTTAGGTGTGGTTGTGTCAGGTCTGACTCACAGCAACCCTATGTGCAACAGAATGAAACCCTATCCAACACTGTGCCATGCCTGGCATGATTTCAGTGCTTCTCTGTTATTCATAGGGTTTTCAGTAGGCAGGCAGGTCCTTCTCCCATTTTATATGGTGCTAGGGATCAAATCTAGGGCCTCACAGTAAGCACAGGAGCACTCTACCAACTAAGCTAAACCCAAGCCCAATGAGTATAGTAATCTCCAGGAAAAAAATAGACACATACTAGTTCTCTGGTTTATTGTTTGCATTTGTATCACAGAATGATAGGAAGGGGTCTGGAAACCACTAAGCATGAGTTACCTTTTCTTTTCTTTTTTTCCTGTGGTACTTGGGGGCTGAACCCAGGCCCTTGCACATCCTTTATAAGCACTCTACCACTGAGCTACATCCTACACCCACCTCCCTTTTTATATCTTAACACAGGGTCTTGCTAAACTATGCAGGCTATGTCTGGCCCTGAACTTATTATCCTCCTACCTCCACTTCCTGAGTCTCTGGGATTATAACCATGCACCACCGTGTTCAGCGAAGGGGGAATTTTCTATTGTGTATCCAAAAATTGGGCCCATACGTGCATTATATGACATGGCGGTTTTTGATCTGTAAAACAAGAATGAAAAATGTTAACCAACCATCACTGTTTTCCAAGTTTTCTGTTCCAAAGAAACCTGGTTCCAAGAGGGGCTGGTGCAGATGAAGTGGATTTGCAGAGCATGTGGGGGAAGAGGGCTTTGTCAGGTGCATAGGGACCAAGGAGAACACCTGGACTGGGAAGGGTGTTGTCATCTGTGCCTGTCAGCATATGGCTACTTGAACCCTGACTCTGCCCTGGCAGCGTGGAAATGGACTGGCATATTTTGAAACAGATGAAATTAGTTAAGATTTGCTTAGGAATGTGGGCAGGAAAAAATATAAATGTTTGAAAGACCTTGTTTCCAGGAATGTTTATTCAGCCTTTGGTAGCATAAGTAGAAAACACTTAGGTCTGAAAAAGAAAATGCTTGAGATAGCGTGTGTCCTAATACATCACAAAGAAAACAAGAATCCACAGATGTTGCCAAACAGTAGCCCTCCTCTAGAGACTTTTATAAGGAAAATCCAACCCTCTCTGCGCCAACAAATAAAGGCATGCAAAGGAAGTATCTGCTTCTAGACATTTCCATAACCTTAACGGCCCAATATACATGTTTGTATCCATATACATGGCTTGACAGAGGCAGTAAATAGGCATATATGGAAAAGCAGGGAAAAAAAGAGTGCAGATAATTGTCTACAATCCTTGTGTGGTTTGAATGATGTTTTTTTTCCTCTCCAAAACCTGGGGTTGAATTTAATTGCCATTGTGACAGTTTGGGAAGGTGGATATTTAAGAGGTGTTTAAGTCTGGAATGGGTTGGTTATGGAGGAGTGGGTTTGTTACTGCCTCCTTCACTCTCTTCCTCACCTTCCCACCAGAGGATTCCTCCTGCCCTGTTATGAGACAGCAGGAAGGCCCTCACCAGATGCCAGCACTTTGACAGTGGCCTTCTTGACTTCTACAATCATATGCCAGTAAGTTCCTATTCATTCTATCTTACCCAGTCTCAGTATTCTTTTACAGTAGCACAAACAGACTGAGACATCTTGCAAGATCTAGGATTGGTGTTAGGATCATTCATTCTTAGGCTTGAATTTGAATCTCTCATTATGAGTTCCTTTAAACTCTTAAGACATAGATATATGTGGGGGTAAAAAAGAAATGAGGACAGAGGAGGATAAGCAATCATCATCATCTTCATCATCATCATTAAAATAGCTGATGTAGGTTGACTGTCTTCCCCAAGGCTAACATGTATTACCCTAATAACCAGAGCACTTACCCTAAGAAGTTGGTGTTGTCCTCAGCTGATTTTTAAGGATAAGGAAGCTGAGGCTTGGAGAGGCTAAAAAGTTATGTGGCACCGATTGTTGTTGTTGTTGTTGTTGTTGTTAGGTGCTGTAGAGTCAGTGTCTGACTCATAGTGACCCCATGTATAACAGATGAAACACTACTGTTGCCCTTCTCTGCTATTCATAGGGATTTCAATGGCTGAAGACTGGCGGTAGTACAAACGAAACCAGAATTCGACAAGGCCTCTCCTGGAAGAGCTGCGCTCCTGATCTTTCTCACTTCTGAGGTTATGGTTGAAGAGCCCTTGGAGAGCTACAGTTCATCCTGCCCAAGGCTCTCCCACAGCAAGCAAGGAAACTGAGGCCCAGAGCAAGAGAAAGGTTAGCTCCAAACTGTTTCCATGGTCACGTACGTTATCTTCCAGAAAGATATGTAATTATATGATAAATGATATTGTGGTCTGCGATATTTCTATTTGCCCTGGTAATAAATCATCAAGACATTGCAATGTCTCTGGTTTTGTGACCAGGCCTACAGTTTTTTCCTTTGTGTAGATGGCAGAACTAAGCATACTGACCTAGCAGACTAGAAGAAAACATTTTGGATCTTCACAGTCCCCTGAATGGGGTAACTAAGGATCAGCTAACCAGGGCCCAATTTGTCCTGGTTTTAATGTCACTATATACCTGGACAAATACAGCAATCCCTGCCATCCTAGAAAGTCTGAAACTTATTTTCAGGAGGACCCTTGGTATCTCTAGGGGCCACAGCAATAAGGTATTCCATGTTAGTCACACAATCATGTGATTAGGCCTTCCTGAGGTAAGGGCCCAAGTGAGGGATGAGGCCACCCTCTAAAGGACTGAATATTTTTATTTCAGAAACAGGGAACATTAAAAATACTTGCCATTTATTCAACTGTGGGAGTGGATTGCGTTTATATCTGCTTGGCATTACCAAGAATGATTAGCAAGCTTGACAAGGAAAACTCTTTTGCCAAAAACTTAAGTGGAGAGAGAAAACTGAATTACACTTTATGGCTTGACTATTTCCATTCAAAGGCCAAAGAGCAGCTGGCATGGTGGCACACACCTGTAATCCCAGAGACTCAGGAGGCTGAGGAAGGAAAATCACAGTTTGAGGCCAGAGGCAGCTTGCACAACGCAGCAAGACCTTGTCTCAAAATTTAAAAGTGGGGTGCTGGGGGTCCATCTCAGTAGTAGAGCATTTGTCTGGCATGCATGAGTCCCTGGGTTCAAAACTACCCCAAGTATTGCCAAAAAAAAAAAAAAGTCAAATAAATAAATAAAAAGCTAAAAGCATTGCAAATGGTAAACAACTCAGGTTTTCTTCTTTTTTTTGTATAAGGAATTCTTAGCAGTAGCAAAGGATCACCATGCATTTATTCATCAAACACTGATGCAGCCTAAGGCTGGATGAATTGACCTTAGCAACTGATTTGTAGTCATCCACCATTTGGTGACAGATGCAGTGTTACAACATATGAATTCTGAGTTGGACATTTTACACCATGAAAATATGCCAGACCTGCTTTGCAGGCTTCCTTGTTTTAGGATCATTCCCCATTGCTAAGTTCCCAAGTCTGTGCCCTTGGCTTGTTCCAGGAACATCCTGTGCTTTATCCAGGGAGAAGTCAGAGGAGCAGTCCTGCCATCCTACTGGTTTTGGAAAAGCCCCAGGTCTGTCTACCCACCTTCTCTTGTCTTTCTAAAGGAGAGATAAAAAGTTGGGGATCTTGCAATGTCGCTTTATAATGCTCAAATTTATATATTTTTAAATAGGCACCAAATGTCATACAGTGAAATGACCTTGGGCTGTGAAAATAAGCCGGCCAGTGTTTTGGGTGAGGCACTTAAACTCTCTGAGTATTTCTCACTTCTAAAGTAAAAATGATTCCTATTTCATAGGATTATTATAAAGCATGACATTATAAGCACGCACCATCTGGTGCATACTAGATGCACAATAAATGGTAGCCACTGTTAGTATCCATGTTTTAAAAGACTTAGTTATAGTGACAATGTTTCATATAATGTTCAGCGTAAGAGGAGAGAAAAGCAGGTATCAATTGCAAGTCAAACATTAGCTGAGGCTTCTTTTGACTGTTGGCAAATACATCCAGGCTTCAGCCACCCACTTGGGTCCTTAGAAAAGGTCTCACTAACACAGGGGTAGTAACACCATCAGGGGAGGAGCAGAAGTAAAGACTTGAAATGGGGTGGTGATTTTCCCAACTGTCCCAGCACAGTTGACCCAACCCCCTCTAAAACCAAAGATGACACAGAACATCCTCTCTGCACCCTCTTTCAGCCCTTTCCCTACTTTTAACACAACTGAAGCCACAAACTCCAGGCTGGGGTCCCCAAAACAAAGTGCTTCAAATCCCAACTTCAGGACTGTCTAACTCAGCAGTTCAAGAAACTCTTGTCCCCTCAAACTTCTAAATCCCATAAATGTATAAAGATTTTTTAAGTGAACTGTTAAATTAATATGACAGTCCTGTCTCACTACCATAGTGATGCTTATTTTAAAGGCCTACAGAGATTTAACTTGTTAACTACTTAGGCAAAGCCATACCACCCTAGCATCTGATCCCATCTCAGAATCTAAGCAAGGCCAGGCCTGGTTAGTCCTTGGATGGGAGACCATCTGGGAATACTGGGTGCTGTAGACTCGGTAGAAAGACTCAGCAGGCTATTCCTAAAACAATCAACCATTGAAAGCCTTATAAATAGCAGAGAAGTACTGTCAGACATAGTGCCAGGCATGGTACAGTGTTGGGGAATGTTTTGTCTGTTGTACATAGGCTCGCTATGAATCAAACCCTACTCAATATACCCAACAAGAGTAAATCCAGGCTAATGCCTACTCAAAACAACAAAGTAGAAAAAGATGTGGGAAATTGGGCCTGTGACCCAGATCTGATCATTACACATTGCACACATGCATTGAAGTATCACAGTGTATCAGTAAATACATACAATTACTATGTTACTGATTAAACATAAATATATATAAGAAAAAGAAAATTGGGCATGCTATATGAAAAATATAGACAAAACCTAGAAGCCATAAAAGGGGACATGGAAAATGAAAATTATTATGTTAGAATGATAGAGTTGTAGGAAATTTCTCTTACTTTGCTAATTTTTTTTTTTTTTTTAGCACTAGGGGACTTAACCCAAGACCTGTGCGTATGTTGTAAGTGCTCTACCACTGAGATGCCCTCCACGTCTTGTCTTTTATTTTTATTTTTTAATCTTGAGACGGGGACTTGCTAAGGTGTCCAGGCTGCCTCTGGCCTCTAACTTATGATCCTCCTGCCTCTGCCTCTTGAGTCTCTGGTATTACAGGCATGCACCACCATGCCCAACAAATTTCTTCCTTTTAAAAATTATTTTAATTTGGCATAATATTTTTAGAGTTCACAAAATTCCAACACTGAGAGTAGAGAACATGAATGTTAAAGACTTTTAAAATAAATGACAAACATTTTTAACAGCTAAAAAGAAAGCAATTGAAGACATACTACATTTTAAGATTCACTGCCTTATTCCTCAGCTCTAAGTATTTAGTAATGTGCACACTGAGATAATGGGGCATCCATGCACATGCCAGGAAAAGTTAGCATATTCACAGGTGGTCATTACTGATGGTACAGCATTGGCAAAAGAGACTTCTCTTTCAGTTTTCCTGAAAAATTAATTCTAGTAGTTTAAACATAATTCTAATTTCTGACATGCAGGGGACACAGAACTAGAAGGGAAAGGTTATGAATTTAAAGACAGAATCAGTATCCAAAAACATCTTGCCAGGCTAGAATAAAAGGTCGGCTCCAACAAGGCCTATAACAGGTGTTAGTGTAAAGTCTTACAGTTAAATACAAAGAAGTCAACTACCCTAAGTCCAAGAGTCACACTCTTAACAAGAACAAGTGGAATAAATTTAGGGATTTTATTGACCACAAGTGCAGAAGTGAACAGTGTGTTAGAGCTGCCTAAAGGCTATGGTAATTTTATGTTGCACTTCCAGGAGAAGGAAGGCAACTAATCTCATGTAGTATATAAATAAACCCCAAACCCAAACATGATATTCAGAAAATGTTATTTTTTAAAATTATGTGTTTGGGTAGGACAAGTTATCTAAGCTCAATGTCAGAGCTGCAGCTAAAGATTCCCCCAGAGAGCACAGGCAATGTTCTTTCCACCCTGTCACTCTCTATTTCCTCTGCAGGCCAAAGGTTCATAGTCCAGAATACCTGGGTTCTCTACTGAGTCCGTGAATGGGCTTTAAGAGGCCTGCAGACCCTGTAAATGTAACATATTTTGCTTCCCAAGAAATAATAATTCGAAGAATTAAAAAGCCAATGCTCTGGGCCAGTGAGTCTCAGAGAAGGTAGTACCAACCCCAGGTAGGTTAAGAATTGTTCTGGGCCCTCAAGAACACTTTCAAGTGTTCTCTCAGTATTTGAGACTCACTGGCCCGGAGCATTAGTTTTTAAATTCTTTGAATTGTTATTTCTTGGGAAGCCAAATATGTTACATTTAGAGGGTCTGCAGGCCTCTTAAAGCCTATTCGCAGACCCTGTATAGAACCCATGTAGGACAACAACAATCACCTCTGGCTCCATTTTTCATATGAACACAAAGCACTTTTATGTGGTTTTAATACACACGGAATTTTCCAGGAATACAAGTACTATGAACACTGTTCTGCCTGGAACTTTATCTAGAGTTGCTCACCATGAGGAAAATCATATTTTGACAACAACGCTATGTGGCTCCTGGGTTTTGCGATTCCCCCTGTAGTACCTCTGCTGATCTCAAAGCACCCGGTGATGTTTGAGTGAGTCCACAAATTTAGCTAAATACACTTAGCCAAAAAGTCAATTATAAAGACAGACAACAATTGAACAGGTTTCTTTTAAATTGAAACTTACTTATTATTAAGTGGTACAAGCATTTGATATGTTCTGTAGTTATCATGATGGAGATTGCAACCATTGAAAGGGACATTTTATTATATTTTTGTTGTATTATATTTTATTATATTTTTAACTTATTCCTTGTTTTTTCCTGCACAGATCATTCTGATGTTTTGAGCATCTGCTTGTTTTTCCCTTTCTCCCTTCCTTCTTTCATTTCCTTCTTTCCTTCTCTTTTTCTTTCCTCTCTTCATCTTTTCATTCTTTCTTAAAAAAAAATGTGCTTGGGTAGGATGTTTGATCCAGGATCTTCATTTCAGAGCAGAATCAGAGGTACTACCAAATATTTATTATGAAAAGGGATCAGCTGGCACTGAACACTATTTAGAATCACTGTTTGGGACAGACGTGTCTTGGAGTTTAAAGTTTCCAAAATCTCCTCATAGCTGTTTCTGGTTACTGCAGCACTGGTTTGTGGAGAGTGGTCTGAGCGCCTTGCAAACAGCACGAAAACAGACAAAACAAGAAATACCAAAAACTCAAGGCGTCCTCTTCTGGGAGAAGAGGGTCCCTCTGCCAGAATCCAAAGAAGCCTGCGCCCACCCAGGGCCCAGCGGGTTCTTGCAGTGTCTCCTAGCAGCCGGCCCGGGGATATGCCCACAGTGGCCTGGACTTACACTGCTTAGTAAGAAGGCCACCCTTGGTCCCAGACCCAGCTTCAAGACACCTTCCTCAGCCCATGATGAGGGCCACAGTGGCCCCTGACTTTCTCTTATTAATGTTTTTTTTTTAATTATAAATCATTACTCAGCTCAGCTCAGTCACCAGGCAAACTGAGTTTAATAAATTAGCTTAATCTACTAGGCAAGTGGTTTGTGAGTGCCGCGTTTCCTCTGGTTAAGGAAAACATTTATATTCTCTCTGAGCCGGCCCCTGGGCTCTCGCCTAGCTACCCAGGGGCGCGCAGTGAGGGCACCGGGGAGGCCACGGCACTCAGCCCGCCACCCGCGGGGACCCCACCTCGGGCGGCCGGGAGGGCAGCTGGTGGCCGCGTGGCCTTTTTGAACCCGTCAGGCCCACTGGCAGCAGCTCTTGACGCTGGTAGCCACCCGGCCGCCTGGTGGCCCAGCCCAGCAACTCTGCCCCAACCCGCGCACATTCCAGTCTTCCAAAGGGGCCTCTTTAACTGCTCCCCATGAAATAATAATTCATTATGTCACCGGGAGGGAAGAAAGGGAGTGTAAGTGTCTTGATGGGATTAGAGGAAACCCCCGCAGCGATGATTTAGGGGCCGTGATAATTCATTTAATAGGGGCCTGGGGCAAATTGCTAGACAGGGAAATGGAACTGAAGCGGCTAGAAAGCAAGGCTGTGTGGGAGAGCTGGCTTCATTAGCAATATTTAAGAGATTTCATTTAAGAATGAGTCATAAAATGCAGTACTATTTTATCCACCTGGTTTGGTGGCCTTTAGCTTTCCTCTGCATGAATATTAAATTTGAAATGGCACTACAGCAACACATTTTGGAAAGTGTTCTTTGGGCTGTTATTTGTATGGTTGGTTTAGTTTCTCGTTTGTTAACCTTTTAAAATGAATATCATTGAAAATGGATAACTGTACAACCAGAACTCGGAAAGAGAAATGTAATGCTTTAGAATAGGTTGTTACTAAACTGGGTAAAGGATTTAAGTTTTTATTGATCAAAACACAAAAGGCATAGAGAGTGAGTTAGTAAATGGCAAATTACTTTGACAATTCCCAATTTTCATGCAGATTTTGTGAAGCTGCCCCATTCAAAGCCACCAACCAAGGCCTGGAAGAGACCACAAAGCTGGGGCCACAGATGGGACCTGCCCGCGAGGCAGTGGAGAGTCAAACACTTCCAAGGAGCCTTTGCTCAGACAAAATATTCCATTTTGTTTCTGAGAGGCAAAAGAATCTCCAGTTTGATTGTAAGACTATTTCTTTCAAATGTAGACTTTTTATGAATGGGAGGCATGTTGCTTGGGTTTTACATACCCAAGAAGTTTGCATTTGGAAACAATAATTATTCCTGTTACAACTAAAAGGAAAGAAAATCTTTGGATGTGCATCTTCCTTTGCTTGGTGTCAATGGTGACTTTCCCACACACTGTCTGCCACTAATGTGGAAAATCCTAGCTAGGAAACACTTTTGCAAGGACAAACCTTCTGTCCATTGTGCCCCATACATTTGCCTGTCCTAATGCTCATCCCCCAAACTCCTATGTTTGCAAAGTAAATATTAACTCTGATTATCTGTCCTTTTAAAAATAAAAATAACTCTCCCAGATATGCTGCATTTGTGGGTTTGTTCAGTTTTTTTTCCTAATTGCAGCTGCGCTCTGTTATTTTAACAAAACAACTGGCAGGTCTCTTATTCACAGAGCTGCTTTAGCCACATAGGATACATAAGATGCATAATTAATATGTTCTTTAAGAGACTTTCTTAATCAAAAAAGACACTAACTATATGTAAAATTATTCACTTACAGATACTGGTTTGTGCAATTTTCCACAATGACAGTAAAGGTGGTAGCTAAATATATTTCTATATATGACAAAACTTAGTAAATGTCTTTTGTAAGGCATACATTGTGAGGTAATATTCATATTTGTATTCCTATTTATACTCCATCATCTCCTAGTAAAGATGTTATATTTTATACAGAGTTGTAAAGTACATTGGAATATAGCGAGAGGACCAATTTCAAATAAAATAAAGGTTACTAATGTGCTATGCAGTCAGTCTCTGGACAAAAGCAGGCATTACTTAAGGCTGGCTAGTTCCCTTCAGGACCTCTCCCCAGTCTCTTGTCAAGACTTCTCTTTGGGGAAAAGCAGCCAGCATTGGTCATTAACAATCACAGTGCTGGGCCACCTTCTGCAGAGGCAGTTCTCTTGCATGTAAAAACTTGCATTCTTTCCTTCCTCTTTTGACAGGGCATTCTAACGCTGACAAAGAGAACACAAAGAAAGATACCTGCCTACAATATCTACTTTTAATTTGCAGAAATAGGCTTTAGTTGCCAATGAGGAAGCCAGAAAGCAAAGACTGTCCATGAAACACCACTCAGAATGGTTAAAGCCATACACTAGCAGAAACTGGAAGATTTGGTGGAAAGCAACCTACAATCCTTGGCCTTAAATTTAGGTGTGAATGAGACTGTGTCTCCTTTGCTTTCTGCTTTCCTTCCTTTTAAAGTTTCCAGTATTACTACCGCCAAAGCACGCAGGTCCATACTGGGAAGTCTTGGAGTGACTGATAGTGTTTAACAGACACCATGGATTTAAATGGGACTAGGGTTTAGCTTAGTTGGTACAGTGCTGCTCTGAAGCCCTGGGTTCAATCCCCAGCACTGCAAAAATGGGAGAAGGACCTGGCAGCACACTCCCAAAACAATCCATAAACAATCAGCCATTAAAAACCCTTTGTTGTATGTAGGGTCGCTATGAGCTGGATTTTACTTGACAGCACCTAACAACAATGGATTTAAGCAGTTGCAACCACAGCAAGCAGAATGTCACCAGACAGCTGTTGTTGGGAGCCTGGTGTGTAAAGAATGAGAGACCACAATGGAGACGCCACATAGGCAGGGCTATTCCTGCCTTCAGGAAGCCTAGGCTCTGTACACCACATCAGGAGGTACAACACGCATCCTTGCCAACCCAGCATGACTTCGTCTACACAACCAAATATCTTAGAGAACTGAGGATCTGGGGACAAAATATATATATAGTGGGTTGCTGAGTGGGCAAGAGAATATAAATATTTAAAAAGTCTTGTTCTAATAATAAGTTCAGGGGTTTTCACCTTACCTAAATAAATAAATAAATAAATAAATTTAAAAGTGTATGAGGAAAAGACGATGTGTAAGCAATTATTCAAGCTCTTTCTTTTTTAGTTAATACTAATTTCTGAAATACTAAAAACTATTTCTGAAGACCATATAATTTTTAAAAGGGAAAAAACCCTTGCTGAGAACTAACCAGAAGAACAATTCACAGACAGCACACTGCTGTACTTTCTCAAACCTCATTACAAGTCATAGGTCACTCCTTGGGAAATCTGAAACCACACTGCTTCCATATTATGGGTGAAATACATTAAATCTCATTAATATACGTGTACACTATAAATTGGCCTCAGCTTTGTAGAAAGCGGTTTGGCAATATGTGGCACTGAATCCAGTAATTCTAGTCCTAGGGCTGGCTCTTATGGTGATTGTCTGAAATGCAAATAAAGATTTATATAAAAAGATGTTTCTAACTTATATTTATAATACGAAAAAACAAGAAACTATGCAAACATCCAGGTAATAGTGAAGTTATAGCATCACAAAATAAAATTTAGTAAATCCATGTTCAATTTTATGTACAAGTTTTCTTTGAACTGTGGAAACCAATACAGAAAATAGAAAATGTTAATAAGATTATCTCTGGGTGGTGGGTTATTATTTTCCCCCATATTTTAGAAGTTTCCTATAATGAGGATATATTATTTTTATAATCATTAAAAAGGATGTACTCATCTATACATATATTCATATAATATATCAACTTTGTAGACACAGTTCATTAATTTCTTCAATGTTTATAACATAAGCTGACAGGTAAGTCAGGAATCTCAGAGTCAAAAATCAAAATCAGTTAGATAATGTTTCCTTTAAATAGTCACAAAAAATAAATTAGTATGTATTTCTTTACTCCTGCCAGGCATCACATAACTACATATTTTCTTCTCTAGCCAATAAGTAAATTCCATATTTTGTTATCATTGTGATTTTTTTGCGTGTGAGCCGATATAGACTGAAAATATTCTATGTTCTGGTTAGAAAAATCAAGCTGTCAGATAAGAAGTCCACATTTTCTCATGATTTTCTGCAGCTCACACTTAGCACAGCAACACACAGGTTTATTTTACTTACCTGGCCATACACAAATGATAGCACACAGCAAATTTACAAAGCCAGCTCTGGTCTGGGGCCATTGCATTTTCTACAAAAATCTGTTTTTAGCAGCAGAATAATCCATAAATTTGACCTCTTTGCTTTTTTTTTTTCTATTTAAACTAGGTCAAGTGGCTATCCCTGCTGCACCATCAGTATATTCAATAAAAATCAAGTATATCTTGTGTTTGAAACATACATTATAAATAGATGTATAGATGGAGCAGATATTGAGAAAAGAAATGGTAAAGATTATGAATATTAAGATTTATATTAATCTATAAGCCTATTAAAGTACAGTAAAACCTGTCCTTCAGACCACCTTTTTAAAGATATCACCTCCCTGATGGGACCACTAAATTTCGGGCCAAATTATTTTCCCATAAAGAACAATGAAAAGAAAATGATTATATTAAGACTACTTCTACTATGGTTTCTTTTCATTGTTCCGCCAAAAATGATTCCAAACAGTAAAATAACATTGATTTTGACCTTGTTAATGAACCTGAAGAACTTCATGGAATACTCAAACATTGATTTCCATTTTTAACAGGAAAAAAATGGACCTTCTCCCTCACATCTCTGAAAACACCAGCAGCAAGTAGAGATAATGTCATTGGTATTCAGCAGATGTAGCTTATCTTGATTTCACTAATGTTCCGTAAGGTTTGTCATGTGGATTTTTCTTTGTGCCAAAAGCTGGAGATGATTGTGTGATTTGTGAAATATTGAAGAAGTCTTCAAACCGAGAGGCTTATTGCATTTCTTTTTGGTTACAAAGATCCTCGGATACGGTATTTCTGAAGTGCCACTCTCTCCAAGGGAACAACTTTCTCTCTTTTGGCCTTGCAAGGGCTCCCTGTGGCTTTGACTGGCTTTTCTTCCAAACAAGACTGCCATGTGATTCCCCACTTCCCATACCCCTCAAGGTGGGCCCCCATCCTCTTAATCAGGTTCTTGTTCAGCTTGTTCATGTCAGTAAGAAACAGTGGAGTCCCTGCCTATCCTTAGGTAGTGCTTCCAAGGCATGTCCCCAAACCTTAAGTCTGTATGTCTCTAGACTTGTTTCCATTGCAGCTTCCCAAGAACACAACACGATGGTTTATTCTGGTCTCCTCCATTGCCATCTATTTAATAGCAAATCTGCTCACCCATTGTGCCACAGAGACACCCACTTGATGTCCTCCTATTGAAATAGGGCTTCCCCTAGTCCAGTGAATGTAAGGAAGGATGAGTCAGATATAGATATTCCTTTTTTACTTTCTTCTTTGTTTCTTACTTACTTACTTACTTTTTTCAATACTTGAGGTTTGAACTCAGGGGCTCGCACATGCTGGGCAAGTGCTCCACCATTGAGCTGCACCCCCAACCCCTTTTTTATTTTTTATTTTGAGACAGATTCTTACTAAGTTGTGCAGGCTACATCTGGCCATAAACTGAAGATTTTTTTCTGGCTCAGCCTCCAAGCAGCTGGGATTACAGGTGTGAGCCATGGCACCCAGCTAGATATTTAAGTTACTCATGTTATACAAGGAACACATCTTGAAGTTCACCAATAAAGGATAACCATGTAAACAACAATAACTGACTACTTAGATCATTTGAGGAAGAACCATCACTATATTCCATACTCCTCTACATATGTCCTGTGTGTTTATGAGCCCATCTTTGAGCTCAATGCCTGCCATCATTGGCCCCTGTTATGGTTTGAATCTAAAATGTCCCACAAAGGCCATGTGTTTGAATGCTTGGTCCCCACCTTGTAGTGCTGTCCTGGGAAACTATAGAACTCTGACACGTGAGATACTAGCTTTCTGGAAGCAGGTTCCCCAGGGGCGTGGCCTATGGAAGTTTTTACCCAGACCCAATGTTTTGGTCCCTTTTTGTTCTCTGCTCCTGGTTGCCAAAACGCCAGGTTCATTGCCACAGGCCCTGATGCCTACCACCACCATGCCAGCCCTGCTGCCATTATGGACTGAAATCCTCTAACTATGAGACCCCAATAAATCTCTCCCCCATGAATTTGTTTTGGTCAGTTTTCTGCCACAGAGATATACTGGCTGACTAACATTGCTGTTGTTGTTGTTGTTGTTGTTGTTGTTGTTGTTGTTGTTGTTAGATGCTGTTGAGTCAGGTCTGACTCATTAATGACCTTACCTACAACAGAATGAAACACTTCCTGACACTGTGCCATGCCTAGCACTATGTCAGTGCTTCTCTGTCTTTCATGGAGTTTTTGATGACCAGTTGTTTCCGCGATTGTTCCAGGAGTGGGCTGCCAGGTCCTTCTCCCATTTTTTTGTGGTGCTGGGGATCAAACCCAGAGCCTCAGAGAGCACAGAGCAGCACTCTATCAACTAAGCTAAACCCCAGCCCATGTCTGATTTATACAGCTCCCAATAAGGCAATGGGGACCTGAACATAGTTCATAGTCATAGCCACTGCTGTCTTTCCCCTGCTGTTTAGCTGCAGATCATTGGACTCTCACCCATTTGCAATCACAGGCTGTTGGTACTAAAATGGGCTCTGAGCCCACTTGTCCAACCCAGCTCCCTCATCTAAAAGAAAGAGTTATGGAGGTCTCAAGGATACCCCAAGTAGAGTCAATACACATAGCTATGAACCTTATGAGTTAAAATCATAGGCATTTATTCCTGTTCCTAAAAAGAAGAGGCCCTTGAAATAAAAAGAAGTGTATTTTAGCTGATAGCCTAGGGTAGCAAAGTAGTAAGCAGTGGGCTGGCTATGTGGTCTGAGCTCAAAAGTAAACTATAAACATTCACAACTTACTCCTTCAAACACTGTAGTGTCATAACAATAAAGTTTCTTTTTGCAAGCAGGATTTTTCCCCCTAGTTTGAAATGGAGATAGTAAGGTTTAACAGATAGTAAATGAGATGTGGCATCTAGTAACCTGAGTTTGCATTCCAGCTCCATTTGCTAGCTGTGTGGCCTTGGGCAAGCCACTTACCCTATGTAGGCCACAGCTTCTTCATCTAGAAAATGGAGATAATAATACCATTGGCCTCGCTGGGCCATTTGAAGAGCAAAGGCAGTCATATATGCCAATGTACTACATAAACCAAAATAAGTAATTTGCACAAAAATGAATTCCAACACTATGGCCACAAGTGACAAGGAACACATATACACACTCACACTTTAACTTAGAAGCTGGGCATCCTGCCTCTTGTGAGCATGCTCACTGGGTGTGAGATGTGAAATGACACAGACACCCGGGTACACACATAGCTGGAGCCACAGGGCTCTCTTATTTAACCATGACCAGGACTGTAGGACTGAGAGAGGCTTGTTCTCCCCTCCCCGTCGGTCCTCCAGCTGCCCAGGAGGGCCACTGAGGAAGATAATACCTATGAAAATGAGGGCAAGAATATCCCAGATTATAAGAAAAACAGGTTGGCCTTTTGTCTGAGCCTTCAATGACCGTCCCCTTGTCACCCCTGGACCTGCTCAGAATGCCGAAGTTCCCTCTCCTCAGAGGCTCTCCCATCTCTCCTCCCTGTGATTCAGTCTTCTGAACATTCATAGGCCACACTTCTTCCTCTGAGCTTAATTTCTGTTCTTCTTACCTTGGCAGTTTTCTCCATATTTCCCCCCAATCAGCAAGTCAAAACAAGCAGCTTCAGCTTTTTGCATCAAAATCAGGGAGAAAAAGATAGAAAAGAAAAGGCATCCTTTTTGTACCAGTATTGCTGTCTCTGTGGCTGGCTTAGCTCATGGCTGAGGCAGACAACACTAGGCCCGGACCATGACCACTCCTTACCCTGGACGGCTGTATACCTTTTTCAGTTACTGAAAGGCACTTCATTTTCATGTATTCCCCCAACAAGCATTTACTGAGGCATAATTACGTGCTGAACACTGTCGTAGGTGTTAAATAAGTGAGCACTGATGAACTTTCTTTCTGAGGGGAAACACGCTATATGTCTCTGAAGATACTTTTTTTGTTTTTGCATTTATCTAATATTGAAGTTAAACCAGAGAGTCTTCACTCTGCCAGCAGATACCTGATCCACCACAGGGCACCACCCAGGTTCAAGAAATATGTCCTTGGAAACTCAGATCTTAGAACTTCTGACTGGATAGGACCAGCACATCTAACCGCTGAAATGGAGCCTTAGACAGGAAGTGGCTTGTCTGAAGCCACCCACCACATCCTATTTCATCTGTCTTGAGAGGTTTAGGGATTGATCAGGATAGATGGCCAAAGGATATCCCCAAAGATAGTGATGTGTCCTTCCCAACCTGGAGATTTGAGGCAGATCAGAGAAGATGGTGGTGACCTGGCCAACCAGCTCCCTGGGGAGTTCGAGAACCTGAAGCACTGTGAGGTGCGGTGGTTTGCTGCATTGCCATGTTTGTCTATGCCATCACTATCAGCATCAAACTCACTCACTGCTTTGTTAAGTGCTTTGGGATTTCTCAAGTATAAAAGGTGCTATATAAAATCAATCACAGGAAACTCTACTGCTGGCAGCTAGAATAGCTACAGTAAGCGGTGTCCACTCAATCAATAGTCCCTCGCTGAGAAGGGGAAAGAATACCATTAAAAAGATGTGCTCTTAGAAAAACTTCTCTTAAGTAAGGGGAAAAATCCTACCTTACAAAGAGGATATGGAAAGCACACAATATATTGTTCCTCCAAGACCAGTATTAAACAGGATAGAAAGAGGAATTTACTGCTTACCTCGTACTTTTGCTTTGATTGTAACCATGCAAGAATTCAGATGGGCACAAAATGAGTCTGATACACATTTTCTAGTAAGCCTCCTACTGGAAATGTCCATTGGACTTGAATATCCAGTTATCAAATGAAAATGAAATTAGCTCTATGGCACTGGGGTAGAAAAAGGTGATTTCTACAAATTGCTTGCCAAAGAATAATGTGCATGTTTGGAATACAGTGTAACTTGTCTGCCTGTAATTATGTTTAAGTATAAGGGAAATATGGAGATGCATATCATTTTTGTGATGTTAATGAACTGAGTTCCTTGCGTAATCCTAAAGGAATATTGACTTGAGATATTTTTGGTTTTCATTTTATTTCAGAAGTGGAAAACACAAAAATATAAATAAGCTCACTTTCCATATACATGAACTGATATTTCCTAAAGGTACATCAGAGTGATTTAAACAGGTGAGACAATTAGGAAGAGGATAGTCTATAATATTTTTAATCCACATGCTGTTTTTGTTCAATAAAGAAAAATAAGATGGGTTTGGTATAGTAGAGAGAATCTTAAGAAGCAAACAGTGGCAACCACTGAAGGTCTCCACACGATGTGTGATCTGAGAAGTCCCTTGAAGAATTTGCCTAGTGAAATTCCCCTGTGGTCTAAAGCAGTATTTTAAATCAATCACCAGTGTCTCTTTAACTCTCTTCCACAAACTGTAATATTAAGAGTTCAAATGATAAAAGCATAAGTGTTTCAAAACCTCACATTTATAAGAAAATGTGTAGATTTTTTGGTCCACGTATTTTCAACTCTAGCGCACATTAAGAGCCCTTGGTGGGGCTTTTGGATGCTGACTTTAATGGCTCATGTGCCTCATGTTAAGAAATTTTGTGCCTAGTCCCTTGGTTCCAGGTTAGGAAACTTGCAGCTGTTTGACAGTGACTTGCTCAAGGTCACCCTGCTAGATGGTGCTAGTGCCCCAACCATGACCTATGCCTTCTGCCTCTCACACATCATTACTCTATTCCCTTTGGCACCTCGTCCGTCTCTGCAAAGTTGTTTTGGTTACTGTTTGGACTGAAATTGTCCCCACAAAGGTCATGTTGTTTGGTTCACAGTTGGTGGCACTGGCCTGGGATGTTGTGGAACTTTGGGAGGTGGGTCTAGCTTGGTGGAAGTCAGTCACTGGGGATGAATCTTTTGAGGTTTTTAATCCTGGATCCACTCTCTCTCTACTCCTGGTCCACCATGCGGTGAGATCATCTAACACAGGCCCTGCCACTGCCACTATGCTTGCCTTGCCACCATTATGGACTCATTCTCTAACTGTGACTTCCTAATAAACCTCTCCATCCTTAAGTTTGTTTGGGTTGGTTTTTCTGCTACAGTGACAACAGCTGACTAATACAGAAAATCAGTACCAGACAGCTGGGTCATTGCTATGTAGAAACCTAACCAAGAGTTTCCTTGGCTTTTGGAACTTTTTTGCAGGAGTTTAAAAGAGTTTGGAGATGAAAGCAAGAAGAGCCATGGAAGGCTTGAGGGGCAGTTCTGGTGAGAGTAAGGAAGACCAGAATGCTGCTGCTGATACAAATGCAGGTAGGACACACAGGGTTTCAGAGGAAAATGAGGACTTTACTGGGCACTGGACTAGAGGTGATTTGTATTATATTCTAACAAGAGATTCTCTGTATTTTCTCCATGCCCAAAAGAATTGAATGAATTTAAAAGTAACAAGGTGATTAACTTTAGCAGAGGAAAGATCACATGGTGGCAAGATACAGGGGATATGGCTTGCTATTGTGTGCTGTGTTCCTCAGGATTTACAGAAAAATAGGGAAAATGGCAGAAGGAAGATCTGAAAAAAAAATGTATCCTTTAAAGCAGGTAAAAACCTACTGTTTGTCTAAAGGTTATTGTGAGCAGGCCTGGTTGAGGCCAGGGGGACTTAATTGTTAAAGAGATAAGCTACAGTGAAGCCTCAACCTTTTGGCTGGGATGAAAGCAATTCCCTTGGGGCAAAGCTATCCTATCTAAGACCCCAGGCATGAAAAGAGAGTGTCTGAAAAGCTGTCTCCCAGATTTAAAAAGGGAATGTCTGAAAAACTGTCTCCTGGATGTACTCCTAAAAAGAAGCTGCCCAACCAGGGAAATGATTTCTTGACCTAGGCATACAGAGGCTGCGATTGTAGCTGTGATTTGAAAGGATAAAGCTACCTCTTGAGCTGGCAGTGAAGCTTGGCAATGCTCATGTGGTGCTGGTTTTGCAGACCTTCAGAATGTACGAGTTAAGAGGTAATGGAGACTTCTACCAAGATTCCAGAAGATAGCCTACAAGATCAGACAATGTATACCAGGGTCAAGTGCCTTGCGTAGAGCTCCAGAAGGGCTGATGCATGAAGCTTTTAGGTTGGTCTCTAAGCATCAGTGGAGACCCCAGGATGTTGGAGATACCAGCAACATGAAACATCTGCTGAGGGAAGCTGCTGGCAAAAATTTAGAGCCAGCACAGGAGGGCGATTTGCAACAAGGCTATAGGAGCAGAGCCACTCAAATCTGTTGGAATGCAAATGACATCAGATGCCAGATGATGTTGTGTGTGCCAGATGTTAGACTTGAACTGACAGGTTTTGTTTGTCCAGTGGGATATTGGTCTTGCTATAGACTGATCTTTCCTTTCTGTGCCCCTCTTTCTCCTTTTTGGAATGGGATTGTTTAGTCTGTACCATTATAAGTTGATAGTATGTAGCTTTTTTTTAATCATTATTATTTCAGGGGCTCATGGCTAAGTTTTCCAGGAGTTTCAGTGGAGACTTGGACCTTTCAACTGAGTTGAGACACTTAAGACTTGAAGGGGACTCTTAAAGTTGGGCTGAATGCATTTTGCATCATGAGATGGCCTTGACCTTTGGGGATCAGGGGTAGAATATTATGGTTTGGGCCTAAATTATCCCCCAAAGTACGTGTTATTTGGTCCCCAGCTGGTGGCACTTGTCCTAGGAGATTGTAGAAGTTTAGGAGGCAGGTCTAGCTTGATGGAAGTGAGTCACTGGGAGCGAGACTTTGGAGGTTTTTATCCTGGCCTGTGGCTCTGTGCTCCCTCTGTTCCTAGTCTGTCATAGCATGAGGTTGTCTGCCATAGACCTTGCTGTCCCCATGCCTGTCATGTTGCCATTATGATTTTCTGTGAGCTCCCAATAAACCTCTTCCCTCATTGGTTTAGGTTGGTTTTTCTGCTATAGCAATGACAGCTGACTAATACAGTTACTGTCAAAATGCTTCCCAAAGTGTCTACCCAGGACAAATGATGCTTACTTTGTGGAGATAATTCCAGAGAATATTCTCCTTGTTTCTTCCTTTTGTAGAATTCTGTACGATCATTTCAGCCTTACAAAATTAGAATCAAGTTTAATCTGCTGGGCGGAGTGGCTCACACCTGTAATCTCATTGAATCTGGAGGCAGCGAGAGGAGGATTCCAGGTTCAAGGCCAGAGCTAGCCTGTGTAACTTAGTAAGACCCTGTCTCAAGAACTTGGGGTGGGGTGGAAAGGAGGTGAGTGCACCCTCTCAGTGAAGACCATAGCTCAGACTCCCTGCTTATAGCCTTGTGGGAACCCCAGTTTACATTTAGCAGTTTCTCTGGAATGACTACCCTTCCCAGAGCTACCAACCATCACCCAGAGTGACCACATTGCCAGAAATTTCATATTTGACCTAGATTTAAATAGTCATACTCAAAATTCTGCAGGACTAATTTTTTCCTGTTGTTGTTGTTGGTAGGTGCCATCGGGTGGGTATCTGTCTCCAACCCTATGTACGACAGATGAAACACTATTGTCAGTGCTTCTCTGCTATTCATAGGGTTTTTCAATGGCAGATTGATTTTTGGGAGTGGGTTGCCAGATCCTTCTCCCAATTTTTTCCTAGGTTAACATAATTTGATTTCAGTTCACCCAATTTCTTTTAAAACGTACCTACATGGACCAGATGGGAGAAGGGCCTGGCAATCCACTCCCAAGGCAATCCCGAAACAGTCAGCCATTGAAAACCCTATGAGGGTCACTATGAGTCGGATACTGACTGGATGGCACCTAACAACAACAACAACATGGACCAGAAGTTTAATAATTCGGACACATCAAGTTTATGCCCCAACAGCAAACACAGGAACTCTTAGAGTGATTCATATACAAACAAATCTGTAACTTTCTAGTAGAATTCTTTTTAAGATTCTACCAAAATATTATCTTTCTTCTATGAGCTGGAATATTACTTGATTATAAATTGTGTTGAGAGCCATGGAGAAGTATAATAATCAAACTCCATTGGTAATTCTGTCCTTTCTCCATGAAATAGTTCATCAAGCAATGGTAAAGTCAGCTTCTTTGTGTCTTAGTTTCCTTCATGTAGAGTCTGAAGGAAAAGCTAAAAAGCGAAAATACCAGAGTGAGAGATAAAAGAAACAGGATGCTAAAAGAGGTATAATATAATCCCACCCTTAAAAAACTCAGACCTGGCAACACCTTCAAACACTGAAAACTCCTTTAAATTTTAGTTCTGTTTTATAATTTCTAGATAAGGAGTCAAGGAATAATTCTCATGAGAGTTATTTCCTGTCAATAATTTAAAAATAAGCTTTTCTTTGAGGACATAGCCCAAAGGTAGAGCATTTGCCTAGTATGTATCAGGTCCTAGGCTTGATCCATAGAGCTGAAAAAAAATCCATTTTTATGTATTAGTTTTTTTTTTTTAATGTTGGAGATTGAACCCAAGGGCTTGCACTTGCTAAGAAGCTTTCTACCTCCAATCCCTGTGCCAGAAAAAAATTTTAATGTTTATAAATACCTGAATAATTCATATTGAAGAGGGAAAACAACATTTGATATTTTTCTCATTTATTTTCAGTGTTTAAGACTTGATTGCAATAATTATGTATACAAGAAATTTTTGAAAGATGTAGTTTTTGTGTGTGTGTGTGTGTGTGTGTGTGTGTGTGTGTGTGTGTGTATTTGAATAAGACCTCTTAAGTTTTCTGGGCCTCAGTTTCTTCATCTGCAAATAGGGCAATGAAGAAGTTTTGGTGGTATCTATATGTCCTTCTGGTTCTAGCAATCAACAAAGTAAGATCTGTGGAGTATAATAATTAAGATCAATAAAATTTTCCCTGCATGAATTTCATGCTTTACCGTAACAATATATATTATGAATTTTTCAGAAAACTTAAAATTCACTTTTGACATTTTGGTTCTTTAAGTATTGTTGTCCTAACATAGAGCATTAACTTAAACTTTCAGAAGCTTGGATGAGCTTAGAGGTTTACAGATGGAATGCACAAATCCAAGCAGCATGTCATTAGGGACACGTATTGGAGAGTTTTCTAATGCAGAGTGAGCTCCATGAAGAACACATTCTGCCATCCATTTACTCATACTTGAGGCAATGTATGGGCTTTCTGTGGTCAGCTATTGAAATTCTCAACAATGAAATTCATTTCATTCTATTATCTAAATATGCAGTAATCAGGACACCTTTTTCTGAAAATAGTCTAAATAGAGCAGCCCGGAAGTCTGGATCTGACCAAAAAAAAAAAAGCAATTTCGGACAATTCAAGGAGATCTACAGCTAGGTCACAACTTTTTCACGGTTTCACTATAAAACTCCCAGGCCCTAAAAGAGAAAACTCTCATGATGCAAGAGAAATAAGTGGGAGCTGTACCAAAGTACATTATATTGTGACACAAAAAGCATAAATCATGTGTGTATGAAAATCATAAGCCCTAAGCTTTAGAGAGAGTTGTGCAATTGACAATCAAATGGAGCTTAAAGGGAATTACGAGATTTTCAACTAAAGTCTTGAAATAAAGAAAGTAATATTTTATAGCAAAAGATTGCAAATGTCAAGTTTAAATCATAAGACTTTGCACCATTGAGCTACTAGCTAGTTCTATAGCTTCTTCAGTCCTTAACACAGGGAAAGACCAACTTTCATGCTCAATAAAACTTAAGAACTTTAGAAATACATTTAGGAACATAACTCATGTATTTGTGACTTTTTTCCTCCCTAAATGGCTAATTGTAGAAGAAAAATGAGTGAGCATAAGAAGTTCTTGGATGGTAACCTATTCCTCCATTTGCTTTAGACTGTTATGAGTTCTTGTATTTTTAAAATAGGGCCGACACCAGTTTGGTTATTTAAAGAAAGCGGGGCAGGAAGGGTCCTGTGGAATATGGAAGGCTGTCCTCCCTCTCCTGGTCAGATGTCAGCCACATCGAGCTCTGCTTTGGAAAGTCCCTGGGCAAACTGACTTACCAAGCAGCCACCAACCACCAGCCCTTGCGAAAAGCTGGAACCCAGCTGCCCAATGCGGTTGCTCCTGTCCAAAGCCAGACAGGTGGCAACCCAGATTGGATCTGTTGTTGTGGGAATGATTTGATTCACAAACAGGGTTATTAAATTTTATATGGAGACAGGCGAAAGTCACAAGATCCTGGAGAGAAAGACCTGATTCACATAAATTTATCTTAATAGCTGTGAATTCGGGAGCATAAAGCAGAAAAAAAATTAATGGAAAGGCATTTCACCTCCTCCGTCTGCCTGCTCCCCTCCACTCCCCAGCAGATAATATGTCCACACACACACATAGATCAACAACTGCCACGACTCCATCCAGCCCTTTGCAGGAGGAGCCCGACACATTGATCTGAGCCCGTTTTGACATATAAACTCCAATTTGGCCCCAAGTCACTGCGAGTGGACACTGCCACCAACGGCTGTGACATTAGGTTATTTGTTGTTGCTGTTCTCTGTCCCTGTTTGCACATTAATCCAGTGACAATTAGGTGTCAGCGAGCGTTGTTTCTGCTTAGCTGATAGCCTTGGGCTCTGCGCTTGAAGCCCTAATCAGGAGTGTAAACTCTGCTATATTTCAATTTGGAGAAGCGCTCTTCCGCTAAGAGGCCCCTGGCACTGCGATAAATAAAACGCCTATTTACTCTATTGCCACACTTAGACATCTAATGCACTTACTACCAGCCCCCTAATCATAGCCTACAGTTAAAACCGCCTATAAATCACTCCGTTCTCATCCTGCACATTAGTGAAGCCATTTTCCCCAAACCCCACAATGAGCACTGTTTCCTTTTCTTGTTAGTCAAAAGCTAGATGATTTTTATTAGGTTAAAGACGAGTTCACAGATGGTAAATCGCGTGGAGAGAAATGAGCTGGAGAGTTACACCGAGGCAGCGCGGGACACGGCGCCCGGGCAGGGCGTGGGTGGGACGCGGCTCCCGAACCCCAGCTGAGGACTCCTGGGCGCCGCGGAATCGGAGTCCCTCCAACCCACTTGCGCGCCTACCCGGGTTGGGGGCGCTGCCGCCTCGCCCCACGTGCCTAGCGCAGGCCGCGGCCTAGTCTGGGTACCCTGCACGGGGCAGGGTGGCCTCGGCCGGGCATCCCCATCCAGAACGGCCCGAAGTCCCTAAAAGAGTAAAAACTGCCCGGTCCGCCTCGCTCAGGCTGTGCACGGTTTCCCACCAACGCCAGCTCCAAAACCTCGAGCTCCGGCGTGGTCCGGCGCAGCGCCGTCCCCGGGGACCGCGCGCAGCAAAAGCTCGGCCCGATGCCCTTGCTCCTCGCCTTCCTTTTCAATTCTCCTACGATCTCAGGTGGAATTAGGAGGATTAAAGCGGAGAGTAAATGAGGCGAGTGTGCAAAATGACTCCTTTCTGAACCAAACGGCATGCTCCGTGCTGGGGAAATGAGATGCACATTTAAATCTCATCCATCCACCGCCTGTGGCCACCGCCATGTACCTGCCTACTTAGCCCAAGGGTTAATTAATTGAGGCTTCAATGCACTATTGCAAGAGCATTATTGCATTTGATACTCTACATCTGTGATTTAAAACTCTTTCAGTCCCTTGTCAGCAAGGGAGGGTTTTTAACTAGGAAATTAGCATTCAGATAAGGGAACGCTCTATTTGCTTCTGAAAGGAAGGAAATATTAAGGATGCTGGTGCACAAACCGGGCTGTCATATCCTGTCCCATCCTGGAGGGAGTGCGAGGGCCCAGTTCCCCTGGGAGCCAAGGCGACTGGGGCCCAGCCTCGTGCAACCGATGCTCGCCCAAGGGGCGGGCAGGAGGGAACCAGCGGCCATCGGGCCCTCATTCCTCCTGTCTCTAACCTGCTAGGGCGTGTTTGCCTCTGCAAAGTCTGGTAATATATTTTCTCCTCACTTCTGAGAAGCTCATTTTCTTAAAACGCATTGCCAAGTTACTTCAAACGCTGGCTTTCTGACTTCCCCACAGGGTTCAGACTGAGGAAGTAACCCAGTTTCTTAAGGGCAGAGGAGAGATAAACATTGCAACAGAATTGCTGAGTGGCAACAAAATCAGGGCAAAAGCTGCTGTTAGTGATTATTGTTCTTATATTAGCACTGTGTTCAAGTGCTAAAACACTAACAAATGCCAAGAACAATATCAAAAATAGCAATTGTCAGACTAGTATTCTGGATCGGAAACCAATTTGAATCTTACAGCCTAATCATACTGTAAAATTAGACGCACACATAATTTTCATGGGAGATAGATACTGGACTGTTGGATAAAAACCTTAAAACAGCAAAACTTTTGGCACTTGCTCACCTCAAAACGAACAGTGAATATTTCCTTTCTTGAGCTCTGTCATCGCGAGTGGAATTAGGGAGGTCCAGGAACCCTTCATTATCAAAACACTTTGCTAAGTGCAAACAGCTGGGATTTCTTCTCTACTAAAGCTACTGAGTCATGGGCCTTTCACCTAGTTAAGTGAAACAGCATCACCTTTGGTGGATTTCCATCCAAATCAACAATTTGATTAAGTATACTTCTTTGGAATTCCACTAATCAAGCATGGGATTGACAGTTGGCTTTGATGGGGTGTATATGTGTGTATGTGTGTGTGACATCAATTCTGTGTGTTTCCTTCTAATAACAATCCAGTACTGTCTTTTGGTACTTCTTCCTTAATGATCAGTTAACACTAAGTCTCCTTTGGAGATGATCGTAATACCTATGTTGTTCAGATTTTACTTTCTACCTCTTCCTCAGCAGCATAAAAAAAGAAAAGAATCAGAAAAAAGCTGGGGATAATAACAAGAAATAATAGTTGGACTAAGTATTTGCCTTTCAATTTCTTGGCTGTTTCTCTTCAAACCTTTAGCCACAGTACCAATTTATAAGTTGCTTTGATTCAGTTTGTTCCTAAGGGCCATGTAGTCTAACCTTGTTATGTACATAGCGCTTCAAGTGTTTTACAATATATCCAGTCCCTACAACATTGTGTCATTGGTGGCAGTCACTTTTCTGCTACCACATGTAGAGACATCAGATACTTTCCATTATTTTAAACCTGTTTGATATAATCCTTTAGAAGTAGGAAAATTAGAACTTGGTTTCTGTCTGCTTTGCACCATTTTTTTCCTACATTGCTCACACTGGTTCAATATAGGAAGGCTTTTTCCTGAGACTCCTGGGTGGCCTGCATCAGGGTCTTCAAAGTAAAAGACCACCGCAGGAAGTGCGTACAGGGTTTTGGAAGAGACGAAACACACACATAACTCAATAAGCTCTAAAAATTGATAAAATGAAACGAGGCAATTCTGAATCTCTGTATTTGACAGTTATGCTTTGGGGACATTCAGTGGCATCAATCTCCTGAGATTATTCTGCTTTCACAATGGAGAGATCTACACATTTGGAGTGGCTCATAGGACTGAAGGATGTTGTCCCTTGGCATCTGGGAAGAAACATGGAGCTATGTGCCAAATGACTTGGTTACAATACACATAATTTGAGCATCTTTCCTCAGACTGGAGCAAGTAAATTTATCCCATGAAACAAACTCTGTCCAAAATAAGAACATAATGAAACACAAGATGAACGCAACATTTGGTCTAGGGAACTGGTACCCAGCAAAAAGTTTTCTGCCTTAAGGAAAGGATTCTGATTATCTAAACCTGCAGAAAGTAAATTAGTCACAAGAATTCCTCTGATTTACAAGTCCATTCCTTATACCTCCCTATACCCAAGTCCCTTCTAAGTCCAGCTAGAATTTCTCTTCCTGGTTCACAAACATAGAGCCCAAAGATATCCTCAGCCTTCCATTTTGGAGGATCAGAGGAAAAATTAAACAAGGTGCTCCTTTTCCCCCAACACTAGGACATCTTAACAGAAGCAAGCATGAGGACTTGTATCTCTTGCTGCCCCCTCACCATGAAATACCCCAAACAGATTCTGCACAAATAACTTGGAGGGTCAACTAGTGGTATCCCATTATAACTCAAGGCACTATCCCAAGGCTCTGGAATAGTTTTATTGTGATTAAAAAAATAGCTAAAAAGTGGGCCATAACCTAAAGTTAAATAATTTTAAGTGCACCCTATTGCAAGACAGTGAGATTTGATCTATGGAGCTCCTGAGTTGCAGCACGAAGAAAGGATGGCTAGAGGGTCACTTAGATCTCCTAATTCGTAGGTGATCATCTGCAGTGAAGCCAGAGCCATTGACCCTCATGTGAAATCTGATTACCGGTGTGATGATGAAATGATTTATTTTTAAAAATTAGCCTGTCTTTCTTTACATAGAAACACAGCACGATTTATTTTTGTTATTGTTGTTTGTGGATTTTTGTTTTGGGTTTTTCTTTTTGACAGAATTTAGTTCCTCTGAAGGAGACCAAGTGATTCTTGGATAGCTGGAAGTGTAGCTCCATCCCTCACCAATCAAAAGGCCAGCTCTAAAATGAGAGTGTCACGAAAGAAGGAAAAAATAGCCCTGCCTTCTAGAGAATCTGTTCTATGAACTTACCCTAATATGGGCTCCTCTTGACATGAAATATGCCAGGTGAGAGCACGACTGTTTCTGCAACCAAACACAGCTAATGATTCCCTGCTCGTGGTACCCATATTTCCCCTGGTCAAAAATTAAAGTACGGTTATCATTGTTGTTATATGCCATCAAGTTGGGTCCGACACATAACAACCCTATGTACAACAGTATGAAGCACTCCCTGACACTGTGCTATGCCTGGCACTATGTCAATGCTTCTTTGTTACTTATAGTATTTTCAATAGCTGTTTCATGACTGTCTTGGGAGTGGGCTGCCAGATCCTTCTCCCATTTTTGTGGTCTGGGGATCGAACCCAGGGCCTCATAGCATGTACAGCAAGCATTCCACCCATAGAGCTAAACCCCTAAAATGTGGGTTAGTGGTCCCAATTCATCTCTTCATCCCATGGTAGAAGAGAAGTAATTCTATGATTTTTCCCTGGGTTATAGGTACATAAGAGACAGGTACAGTGGCAGGAGGTAGTTCCTAGAAGATCTAGAGAAAAAGAAATCCAAAAACCACTTCAAATCCCCTCTGGAATTCAGTGGAACAGATATATAAATAAAAAACGTAAAGATAAACAGAGAATCAAGTATTTAAACTTTCCCTGGTAGCTACAGAACTCCGTGATGAAAGTTTTAAGAAATACTTTTTTTTTTTCCTGGTGTTGGGGGTTGAACTCATGGCCTCACACATTCTTTGCAATTGCTCTACCACTGAGCTGCACCACCACCAGCCCATTGTTTAATTTTTTATTTTGAGTCAAGGTCTCGCTAAGTTATGCAGGCTGCCTCTAGCCTCAAACTTACAATCTTCCTGCCTCTGCCTCCCAAGGCACGATGATTTGCAGGCATGAGCCACCACACCTGGCCAAGAAGTACTATGTTTTTAAAAGGAGTCTATTATACTTTTAAGGGGAGTTTCATATTGGTAAATGTCAGTGAAAAGACTTGTGAGTAGTTGAATTAAGGTGATTTTTTTTTCCAGGGGAGACAGGGTAGACTATTTTCTTTACAAATAAAACAGGTGGGTCAGCTCAGTGGTAGAGCACTTGCCTAGCATGTATAAGGTCCTGGGTTCTATCTGCAACCCTGCAAAATAATAATAACAACAACAAAAACCCCAGACCACATCAAAAAGTATCCTATTCTCAGTGGAAAAGGAAAAAGCAGCCTTCAATTAATAGTTTCCTTTTTCTTCTTTTTCACAGTAAAGGAAAAACAAACTCACAGGGAGCTTCTGCAGAGGCACATGACAAAGCAGCAGCCATCTTGGGGCAGTCAGAATCTCCAGGTTCTTACAGTCAAGATGGTATAGAAGGAAAAGATTTCATTAGCCACACCCCCAAAGTTGGCCCTGTTAGCAAGTGTAATAGGACCTTTTTCGGTTTCATAAAATATCTTGATAACTGGAAAGTGCCAGTTAATGGTTACCTGTTCCAACTATGAATTTCAAGAAGATTAATATACCCCTTTAGGTTTCTTAAGATTCTATCAGGAGGCCTCCCCGAGTCTTGGGTGTTTTACAATCTCTGTGGGCACGAAGCTCAACTGAAACTACCGTTCAACAGCCTAACTGTCATCTTCATCTTCTTCTGGCATAAAAATACATATTTTTTCCCATAATAAAGATTTTTTATAATAGCAATAAAGTAACTCCAGAGAACATGGTTGTCTTGAGATAGCTTAACTGTGCCTGGTATCTCATAACGCCCTAGGGATACAGCAGGCCCATAATACTCGCTTTTGCTGCCATGTCTTAGCTTAATTAAGGAATAAAGCCAAAAGGTCAGTGCTGGAGAAAAATGTAAATCTTCAAAACTTTTCATTCTTGACCCAAACTCGGTATCATAAAACCTCAGTTATCCCTGGAAGAAGCAGTACGCCTACCCAGTCAGCATGTAGACACCAGAATACACATCTTTTAAAATATGCTTTTGACACTCTGAAAATAAATTCCTGACCTCTGGATGTGGAATTATGATTCTGCCTTTTCAGAGAGAGACCCTCACAAACCATCTGCTCATCCCAGACAACAGAAAGCACTAATAGCAGAAGATAGCTCCTTCATCAAGCACCATTTGCCACTACATTTCTGTGTGTCAGTGGTTGGCTCTTATACAGCTAGAAGGTGAGAACATGAGGGCTGGGTGTGTTTCAGAGAGGAAAAATGAATATGTACATTCATCTCTACAGCTTATTCATTATTCCATTGCTGCTGTGAATGCAAATATGATTTTGGATCCAATCATTTTTATTAAATCACTGATTACGTCCATCATAATGAGCGAGGTGTTTTGGACATTGGTTTGGTTTAGAGGACCTACAGTCACTGGCAGTGGAGGTTTACAGACTGTAAGGTATGCACCACAGTCAAAATCCGTATTCCTGACCATGGCACTCACTCTAAACATGAGATATCCAGTCCCTAAACTGTTTTGTTAGAGCTAGTACAATGTAACAATAAATATTACTTGTCTTCAAGAAATAGGACCTTCTGATCACATTCATGGCTGTGCTAATTGGAGGAAAAGTGTTATTCCATTATGGAACTAATTATATGTCATCTGCTTCTCTCTCAGATAAATAAATGGATGGGCAAATGCTATGTTGATCAATTAATGTTGTGATAGATCAATCAATTGATCTGGACCTGGATAATATGTATTTGTTGAAGACAGAAAATGATTTATTTTTCTAGCAAATAAGAGGATCCAAATGTGACTATTCTGTAAATGGAAGCAGACAATGAGCCAAGAGTTGCCATTGTAATCTTGCTGGGAAAAAGAAAATTCATTCTTCTTCTTTTGCTTATATATTCAGCAGACATTACGGCTCAATAAAAATGGGATGTTTAAATATTTGATAAACATGGATAGAGCAATGCATTGCTAAAACTGCTAGAGTAGCCTGGCAGATTCTCATGGAAACATAAATTTGTCTGCATACAAATGGAAGTGTTTTGTAATTCTGGCCCTAAAATTACCTCTCTCTCTCTCTTCTCCCTCACTTTTTTCTTTTGAATTGTTATCTGATAGGGCTTGTGTTTTCACTGGATGAGATTTAAACTGTGTAAACTGTAAGCTTCACTAACCAAGTTAAATGGATCTCACACTAGTGCCTAGACATTTGCAGGCTTCTCTTAGCTATCATCCAGTGGAAGCAACCAGATAGAATTCTCAGGCTCTATCAATTTCACATCATTGGCACACTTCTCCTATCAATCTGGAAGTCAAATGTGGTAAACTCATTATTAATATGGAACCTTCCCAAGTTGGCCTATACCCATCTTCTGCAGTGAAAGCTGACCCTGCCATGCCCCAAGGGGGAAGCTGGCCCAGCCTAGGAGGCCCCTCTTCTAGACATGGAGTTTCTGCTGGACAGAGAGAAGCAGCATCTGGTGGAGAGAGGGGTGGGTGCCAGAGAAGGAGAGGCATGGCTGTCCACTGGGTTGCCAAATGGCAGCCTTCTATCTAGATGGGCTCTAGATTTTAAGGATAACATATAGAAAATGAAGAAACAAAAAGGCACACTTCTGAGTACCAGTGTGTGTGTGTGTGTCTGTGACAATTGTTCCACCTGGCCTCTCCTTCATGATGCTGAAAGCCTATCTACAGTTAGTGCCTCTAAAGTCTGTAAACAGTACATGAAGCCATGGGATTTATAAAGTAAAATGAGTGACATGCCTGGCAAGATGGGTTCCCATACCAATGGCTCTTCTTTAAATTACATTAAGAATAGGATTACAGCAAGGATCACGGAATGTGGAATTTGCTTAGCAAACATAGAGGCCATTGGAGAGATTGGTGTTAATGGAGTTGTTAAATAGTACACTTGCTGAATACCTGCTAGATGCAGGCATGGAACAAGATGTTCTACCAAAGAAAAAGAAGAAATAATCATGTTGAATTGTGATATGAACAAAAAATGCTCTATCTACCTTAGTTTGGAGCATCCAAGACATCAGCATTAGGCCAAATGCCCCTGCCTAGCGTCCACCACTCTGGCTGAATTAGGTTGGCAGAAGTGGGGAGCTAAGGGTGGGATGGAATGGGAGATGAGTGGGGTGGGGATCACACCATTTAAACAAAATATCTCAGATGATCCTCACACCAAAGTCTAAGGATGATTGTCTAAGCCTTCAGGACTCTCATTAAATGACAGCCAGACTATCTTTTGCAATCTGTATTCCATTTTTTTTATTTGTTCCCTAGTATGTTTGAAAGCCTATAATCATACTGCCCTGCCATCCAATCTCATCAGATCTCAAAAGCTAAGCAGGGTAGGGCCTGGTTAGTCCTTCGATGGGAGACCACCTGGGAGTATCAGGTGCTGTAGGCTTGAGAGAAGGAGCTGGCAGCCCACTCCAGAAACAATCAGCCACTAAAAACCCTATAAATAGCAGAGACATGCTGACAATAGTGCCCGACATGGCAGTGTTGGGGAGTGCTTCATTCTGTTGTATATAGGGTTGCTGTGAGTCTGACCCGACTCCGCAGAACCTAATATCAACAAAGTGTATTCGTTTCTTATGGCTGCTATAACAAATTACCACAACTCTGGTGGTTTAACACACCACAAAAAAATTATTCTCATATAGTTCTGGGAGTCAGAAATCTCAAAGCAGTTTCTTTGGGCTAAAGTTGAGGTGTTGGCAGGGTCACCCTTTAAGGGAGAACCCGTTCCTTTCCTTTTTTAGCTTCTAGAGCTGTGTTCCTTGCATTGCTTTGCTCATGGTCCTGTCCTCCATCTTTGAGCCAATAGCACAGCATTTCCTTCTGACTCTGCTTCCCTTTGTTCAATTACATGGCTTTCTCTTTTGTGTCAAATCTCTCTACCTATCTTCTATAAGGACAGTTGTGATTGCATTGAGGGCCCCCTAGGATAATCGAAAATAATCTCCCCATCTCAAGATCCTTAATAAAATCTGCAAAGTCTCTTTTACCATATAAGCTAATATTTATAGGTTTCAGGGATTCGGGCGTGGGTATCTTTGGGGGCCATTATTCAGCTTGCAGTCCTACCACTCAGATCTCAGAAGCTAAGCAGGGTCCAACCTGGTTAGTACTTGGATGGGAAACCACCTGGAAACACCAGGTGCTGTAGGCTTGGGAGAAGGACTGGGCAACCCACTCCCCCACAAAAAAACAATCAGCCATTGAAAATCCTATGAATAGAAGAGACATACTGACAATGGTGGTTCATCTGTTGTACATAGGGTCACTATGAGTCTGGCACCAAGTAGATGGCACCTAACAACAACAACATTCAGCCTACTAAAACATAGTCTTCCTGATTTCCTTCTTTTTTTTTTTTTTTTTTTGGTACTGGGGTTGAACCCAGGGCCTCGAGCTTGCATACTCTGCAAGTGCTGGACTACTGAGCTGCACCCTCAACCCATTTTTTTTTTTTTTTTTACTTTTTGAGACAGGGTCTTGCTAAATTACGCAGACTGCCTCTGGTCTCGAACTTGCGATCCTCCTGCCTCTGCCTCCCCAGCCGCTGGAATTACAGGCGTGTGCCACCGCACCTGGCTCTGATTTCCTTCTTAAAGCTAGGTTTATTGAGGTATAATTTATGCACAATAAAATTCACTGTTAAAGTATAGTTTAATGATTTTTGACAAAAGTACATAGTTGTGTAACTACTACTACAATCGACATGTAGAATCTTTTTGTTACTCAAAAAAATTGCCTTTTACCTTTGCAGTGATCTATCTCCTGACCCTATCATTTTGCGTTTTCCGAACGGCATACAAATAGAACCTCTCTGGTAAACTTTTAGTCTTTTGTTTCTGGATTCTTTTGCTCAGCATGATGTTCTTGAGATTCATCTATGTTGGTTGTATATTGTTAAGCCATTCCTTTGTATTACTGAAGGGTATTTTATTGTGTGGAAAGAGCACAATATGTATATCCGTGCACCTGTTAATGATATTTGTATTGTTTCCAGTTGGGGCAATTATACATAAAGGTGCTGTAAACATTTGTGAATAGATCTTTATGTGGAAATGTTTTCCCCTCTCTTGAGGAAATAGCTAGAGTGGAATTGGTGGCTTGTGTAATAAGTATGTGTTTAATACTTCAAGAAGGACCTGAGCTGTTTTCCAAAGTAGCTGTATGATTTTATATTCTTATTTTAAGGTATGAGGCAGTTCCAGGTCTTCTACATTCTCACCAATGAGTGTGTAGTGAGATGTCATTGTTGTTTTATTTTGGATCTCCCTGAGACCCAGTAACTAACTGGCTATTTATCTTCTTTCAAGTGTCACTACAAACTTTCTTGGCCCATTTTTCATTGGCTTGTCGGTCCTCTTTTGTTGTTATTTATTTATTTATTTATTTATTTATTTATGGTATGTGGAGGCTGAACCCAGGGTGTTGCTCATACTTTGCAAGCAACTCTATCATTGAGCTGCACCCCTGGCACCTTTTTTATTTTTTATCTTGAGAAAGAGTCTCACTAAGTTACTCAGGCTGCCTCTGGCCTGGAAGTCAGATGCTCCTGCCTCTTCCTCCTGAGTCACTGGGATCGCTGGCATGTGCCATTGCGCCCAGTGATTGGTTTCTTGGTCTTATTTTTAGCTGTCAGAGTGCTTTATGTGTTCTACAGTTAAATCCTTTGTCAGATATATATTTTTGCAAATACCCTCATCTGTGACTTTCCATTTATTAGTATCAATTATTTTTTTAATTTGAGAATCAAGATTTAAAAAAAAAAAAACCCTCACCATTAATGGACTCAATACAAAACTGGAGGAGGGGAGAGTGTTGAAAAAGCAAAACTAAATAAACATACTTATATTTTTAGACCCCAATTTTGTTCTTAAAATTAGTTGCTTGAGAATGGAAACCAATTGGATCCTGAGTTCCTGAACTATTGTTTTTATTTTCTCTTGTATGACTGAACATTTCCATTTCTTTAGCTGTAATTTTCATGGGGCCCAAAACAGCATTTGTTATTCTCTCAACATTTGGCTCAGCAGCAATTGTAAAATGCTAATCACGGTGCTGAGCCGACATTCCTTGGTGACATTGGCATACCGCAAAAAAGCATTTGGCAGGATCTGGGGCTATACATATTGAAGTTGTTTATTTATTTTTGTTTAAGAAACAGACAACTTAATCTCACCTCCATTTGGGACTTAGAAAAGAATCAATGTTTGCCAAATAGAAAAACACAAAATTGGTACAGTGAAAAATATTGTATTTTCAAGCTTCTAAAATGGAATGAGAAACAGGAGAGGGAGGGAAAAAAAGCTATGCAGATGACTAGAGAGCATCCCTCCTCAAATTGCCAGACTGCCATTTGAAAATCTTCCTTCTGGAAATTTCTCTGCCTGAAGATTCTGTTCCGCATTAAGAGTGGAAAGCAACTTTGGAGTAGGTGGCTGGCATTTTTTGTAACTGGATACTGTTTGTAAAACAGGCTGTGACTTGAGAGTTGGGGTGAGTACTGAAAATTGGAATGTACAAATTGCTTCCTGCTAGAAATACACCCTTGTATGAAGAAGATTTTACAGGGTAGAGCCTTATTTTAACACCCTGCATCTCAACAGCCTCTGCCTCTTCAGGGGAGACGTGTTTAAGTGATGTGCTGCAAAGGACCCTCCTCATCCCTTGGGTCAGGGCACCCAAACCAGGATGGGGGCTAAAGACGTGTTATACTGGCTTAGGGTCAAGAGTACAGAAAACCGAGACAAGGCCTTTCCCTTGGGCACTCGCCCCAACACTGCTGTGATGGCTCCCAGAGAGAAATGTTATCAAACCATCTAATTCTGCCCTCCTGTCAGTCTGACAGGGACTTCGAATGCACAACTGGCCCAGAGCTGATTACCTTCAGGTGCGGTTAGGGTGAGTTAAAAATTCCATTAGCAGTGCACAGGCATTGGGAACGAGGTTTCTCAGGGGTGGGCTTTTTCTAGTTAACAAGGAAGAAATGGCTTCTCATGTCACAGTTATCACAGAGAGAGGACTCTGGTTTGTTTACATTCTAAAGAGAAGAGCCACAGCCACAGGCAAGGGCCAGCACAAGCCCAAGAGGGAGCATACTTCTCAGAGGGGAGATGCTCTGCCCCTCCCCTGGGCCAGGCAGGACAGGCAGGGCCCCCCCAGAGCAACCTCACCCTCAGGGCAACACAGCCACTCCGGGAGTTGTTCTATGGTGCTTTTCCACCTAACTGTTCTTCATTTTTCACCATAACCCTCGTCCCTCACCCCAAACCCAACACGGAAATGCTGCCACCTATTTGTGAGTCTCCAAGGCAGGCAATAAAGGTGAGTGCTGCTTTCTGGTCTCTGCCTTGTTTTTAATTTTATTCTAAAAGGAAATCAATTAGACTGTCATTGTCCCATCTTTCTGGAGGCTTTGGGGCTTGAATAGCTCATAGAAGTACTTCCTGTGGCCTCCATATTTTAATAAATGCTTGACTGTAATGGTTTTAAAAGGAAAAAAGGGTAGGGGAAGAAGGACAAACAGGCAACCTCAAAACAGAGGGAGGCGTTTGAAAGGGCCCTTTAGGTTGAGCTGTTTTCCCACCCAGGCGACCTCTTGTACCACTGATACTGTTTTATGACCAGGGCTGACATTTCTACTTTCCTCCTCATCTGCACACTTGAGCTATTCATTAGCTGAGAATGGGACATCCTGGCAGAGCGAAGAACTCACCAAGGGGCCACAGGGAGCCGCAGAACAGCTCTTCTGCTGTGGTCCTTGTCCTGGGTCTTCCTGGGAGCTCTGGCCAGGTGCCTGGGTGGCTGCATGAGTTTAAGTGGAGGGTGAGGCCTCGTGGCCAGGTGCAGAGGGGCCTGAGCCTCACGCAAGTGCTGAGTAGCCCCCTTCTGTAGATTCTCATCTGGCACTCAGGCCTCTAGTGATACTGCAGACATTGGTGTGATAGTTTGTCACTTAGCCATGATAGTGATCCAGATGTGCCCGAAGCGCTATGAAATGAAGGGTGTGGTGTGCTCAGATACAAGGGGAGAGAGTCTCCCATGTCAGGTGGCCTCCAGAGAGGCCCAGGGACACCTTTCAAAAAGGCCCCTGGTGGGTCCCATCATGAAAAGCCTAGGTGCTGACGGATTGGAAGAGGTTGACATACACAGCAAACCACCTTCTGGGCTGCTCCTGGTGTGGCCCTCATTGTCGCATCTGTTTCCCACACTGAGATGGGTGAGCCCTTGAGGCAAGGGCCTCACATCACAATCCCAACCTTGAGAAGGTTATTGGTGCCTGGTGCAAGGAAAAGCCAAGTAGCCACAGAGTGGGAGGAGACAGCAGGCTCGCTGCCGCCTCGGGGGAAACGTGATGTGAGAGAATCTTGAGCACCTTTTGGCATCCACACCAACCTCTGTGTCCACTGACGTCACCCCTCCAAGGCCAGGCCAGGCCGCTGCATGTGTGAGAGTGTGACGGATGCGGCAGGTCGGGAGTATGAGACTCGGTCCAGGCTGGCTAACGTGCCCTAGGTTTCCTTCCAGCCCTACAGACCGCCTGCCGTGGTACAGTGGAGGCTGGGGACGGTACTCCCTCTGCCATCTGTCCCCAGGCAGGGCCAGGTCTATCTGGGCAGTGGTTGCTCACTTTAATCCAGAGCAAGTTGAAGCAGCCTTACAATTTTATGAGGAAGTGTGTATCAGTGATCCCCATGGATTTAGTCAACAGGGTGGCCCACCCTCTCAGCCAAAGGGCTCTTCAGAAAACTTCAGCAAAGAGCAGCATCTTGGACAAAAGAAAGACCCCTCCCTCCGAGGCCCCAGCCCTGGTCTTTAACTAATCATGTCCCTCTCAACCACCATCTTCCTCTGCTAAGGTCTAAATGTCTGCCCGAATGAGAGGTGGGGGCTGAAGATTATTTTTGTTTTTTGTTTTCTTCCTAAAATACGGGGCTGTATCTGAGGTGACAGGCATGAAAGGTGGCACACTTTGTGTGGGAAAACCTCCCACTGGACACCTTCTCTCCTTTCCACATCTGTTTATGCCACCACTCCCAACTCCCACCCCCACGAATGGTCTCCAAATGTTCCCACCTGCCAATGCAGTCCTCGGCTGCCACAAGCTCTGTGCAATTGCAGTCAGACAATCAGATTAAATGTCCTATCACCCAGCATTGATCAGATTAGCAACCTTGTGACTATTCATTAATTGCATTTTCCCTTGGTGCCCTATTCAACTCAATACCAAGTGCATTGTTTGTGGCATGAAAAGCAAATACAAATAGGATGTTCCTTACATTTTAAAATAAACTATCTACAACCTTTTCAAAACAAAATATAAGAGGACAGGAAGGTTAATGAAATGCTAATTTTCCTGGGGCAAAACAGTTAAACCAGGAGATTTCCCAAGTGTCATTAAATTTCTGTGAAAGACCTTTTAGGATTCCTGTGTCCTCAGGGCTTCAGGAACCCTCAAGCTACCTGGGAAGATTTGGCCACATCCCCCAAGCCTCCCTTTTTGTGTGGTAAAAGTCACAGAGGGCAGACACAAACCCTTGAACTGAAAAAGGAATAAGGTTATTTATGTAAGTGATTAGAGAAATTTCAAGAGGGCAGATGTCACAGAGAGTGCTCCTCTGCCCTGGATGCCTGGTGCCCATGGCCTGGCCCCGGCATAGTGAAGGACAGTAACACCCAGCCAGGGGAAGCTGGACACTGTGGGAGTGGCCGCTTCCCCCTCATTTCTGCACAGCATCTCTCTGTGCTCTCATCTTTCCATGTGAAGAAATTCAGGTACTGGGCTGCCAGGATACCCAATGGATGTCATTCACAGGGCAGTAAAGTAACCACAGCCCCTCCACCAACAGCATGGGAACCCATCTGACATTGGGGAATAAATATAGAAGAAAAATTTCTAGTTATCCGTAGAAATTCCCTGACAATGAGACCTGTTAATGAGTGAAACAGTCTCTTTGGGGAAATGGTTAAGAATGTCATTGTTCAACACTATAAAAACTACATTAAAGAACAAAGGAATCTGGTTAAGGAGAGACTCCAGGAAACACCCACAAATGGGGCTGTGCCACGTGTTCTCCAGCAGGGACTGTTTACCAAACATTTGCATTGTTTTCTTATGCAGTCTTATAACTTTCCTCCTTTCCCACTCCATATGTGGAGAACATCCAGTGCTTAGATCCTTTCATATAAAAGAATGTTAGTAACTTAGCAGTAAATGAGTGCCCGGCACTGTGTTGGGCACTTTATCTCAGTGAATTTTAGGTTCTTGCTTCTTCCTGAACTGTTCTTGCAGGGGGTAGCAAGAGAGCAGAGGCAGATCCTGGCCAGGTTGGCTGCCCCCTGCCACTGGCTGACTCTAAGCAGGGTGTTACCTTCTCTGAGGAGCAGTTCTCTCATCTGTAAAATGTGGATGAAGACAGCCCCTCTCAAATCTGGTTGTTATGAGGATAGAAGGAGAAAATGTAATTTAAAAATAATTAGCCTAAGACTAAGTATAGGAAGCCCTCTATCCACAGAAGATATACATACATACATACATACATACATACATACATACATATGTATGTGTGTATATGTTGTTGTTGTTGTTAGGTGCCGTCGAGTCGGTATCCGACTCATAGCGACCCTCTGTACAACAGGGGAAACACTATTGTCAGTGCTTCTCTGCTGTGCATAGGGTTTTCAATGGCAGATTGATTTTTGGGAGGGGGTTGCCAGGTCCTTCTCCCAAGCCTGCAGCACCTGGTGTTCCCAGGCGGTCTCCCATCCAG
>VMDO01005790.1:0-22586 GCA_007922755.1 Pedetes capensis | reverse complement strand
TATGTATGTATATATACATATATATATTATACTCAGTGTGAATGCATTATTTTCCTTTCCCTTTTACAGGGCACAAATCCTCTCCAAAGCAGATTTAATTGGGGCTAAAAAGGCAGGAATCCTATGAAAAAGAAATTTCTGGTTATGTAAATGTGTAGGAGTAAACATTTCCCTGATGCAATGGCTCCAATGTTTGTTATGCCATGAAAATCTGCTTAATTTATAAGCAATAGCCATATTACAACATTATTATTGTTAGGTACCATTGAGTTGAGTCCAATACAGAATGAAACATTCCCTAACACTGTGCCAGGCACACAATCTTATTTATGTTTAAGCCCATTGTTGCAGCAACTGTGTCAATCCATCTAGTTGAGGGTCTTCCTTTCTTTTTGTTGACCTACCACCCTCCCAAACATGATATCTTTCTCCAGGGATGGGTTCCTCCTGACAATATGTCTGCAATATGTAAGAAGTAGTCTAGTCATTCTTCCTTCCAAAGAGCACTCTGATGGCATTTTTTCTAGGACAGATATGTTGGTTCTTTTGGCAGTCCATGTTGTTGTTGTTGTTGTTAGGTGCCATCGAGGCGGTATCCGACTCATAGCGACCCTCATAGGGTTTTCAATGGCTGACTGTTTCGGGATTGCCTTGGGAGTGGATTGCCAGGTCCTTCTCCCATTTTTGCAGTGCTGGGAATTGAACTCCGGACCTCAGAGACTGCAGCGCAGCGCTCTAACCAACTGAGCTAAATCCCAGCCCATTGGCAGTTCATAGTATATTCAATATTCATCTCCAGCACTATAATTCAAAAGCATCAATTTCAGTGTTACTATTGTTATAAACTGGACCTGAGGTTTAGCTCAGTTGGCAGAGTGCTGCTTTACATGCTCTGAGGCCCTGGGGTTGATCCCCAGCACTGCAAAAATGAGAGAAGGACCTGGCAGCCCACTACTCATACAATCCTGAAAATAATCTGCCATTGAAAACCCTATGAATAGGAGAGAAGCACTGACACAGTCCCAGGCATGGCATAGTGTCCAAGAGAGTGTATCATTCTGTTGTCCACAGGGTTGCTATGAGTGGGACCTGACTAGATGGTACCTAACAACAGTGACATTATTATAATCTGGGGGGTCTCTCAAGATGGACTGTCAATAGGAAAACAGGGGTCCATCAGAGAAATTCATGAAATAGGCAATTTCAAGATATATATATATATATATATATATATATATATATATATATATATATTATATATATATATTATATATATAATCTGCTTTTTATATAATTTTAACACTAAAACACATTTGAGTCATACCTAAGAACAAGTCTATTTAATTTTAACCAGTGGGTTATGGGAATCATCAAAAATCAAACACAATAAAAAGGAACAATATTTATGACATTTTAAAGTCTGTCCCATTATTGGTTAGTGCTCCCCTCAATTGTTTAACTGCCATTGGTTCCACTTTCTCAGTGTGGATGATTTTTATACATCTGAGTTAAAAAATAATGCTGCCTGCAAGTGAAAAGTTAAAGACCAAGACAAGGCCTATTAGAATAACATTACACTTTTTTATTTCCTGCACTTACTTTGTCAATTACTAATTATTTCCCTTTTCCTATGCAACAAAATAGAAGCCATAAAATCTTTGATTTAATGAAAACTTTCCTACCAAATAGGTCTTCGAACTCTGCTGAAGACTTAGAGGTAATTTATCTACCTCAGTAGGCAATGACCTTTTGCGAGTCAGGAGTCATTCCTCACTCCTAATGAGATGCAATCAGATGCCATCCCACCTCTGCTTGGCCTGCCTCTCTCTCTGCAGCAGGCTGGGCCACTCTGGCAGATGCCTCCCAACTTCTCTGAAGTGGGCTATAATTAGTCCCTGCACAGTGAACCTGCTCCAGTGGGTATCTCCCTCCTCCTTGTACTCCTTTGTTAAGGTGACTGAACACAGAATGTTCTTCTCTAAACGGCCCTGAGGAAAATGGGGTGAAGGGTGGTAGAAGCCTAGAGAAGTCTCATTATTGTCTTGAAAGTACAAATACTTCCTGGCACTTTGAGAGAGTGGCCTCTCTGTCTACTTTGTCCAAACCACAGCTATGGAGAAAACCAGGTGCTCAAGAATCTGTCTTGGGTTCTGTATTTTAGCAGCGTGGAGCAGTGTACACTCTGAGAGCCGTGTTGCGGGCCTGTGGTCTCAAGGTGGTTTTTACTGAGGAGATCCTAATATGTACATGTATTACTGATTGTGTATTACATGTTCACATTACTACTTATAATGTATTACCAATTATGTACATGGGTCACTAACTACGTACCTATATTACTGCACTTGGATATGTATTACTGTCTTGTATAAATATATTCAGTGTATTATAAAAGATATACAAAAATGGAACTTTGGGAAGCATAAGATAAACAATAAAGGTGAATATAGATTTTGATATTTTTTCCCTGTTCATGTGTAGATTTTCTTCTGAATCTTTTCTTTTGGGGACCCAGAGAGAGAAGAATGACATGTGCTGGATTTGGCCCAAAAGTCATTCCCCAAGGTCAGAAGTAACAGTGCCGGAGGTGGAGGTCATGCCACTTGGGCCTTTCCCATATCACATGGTGCTTCTCACCAATGTCTGGGCTGAGGGTTGGGAGCAGTAACTGTCTGCAAAATCACATTGCGTCCACCTCCACCTCACCTCAGCCCTGCTGTGTATTGTTCAGGGTGGGTTCTCCATTCATGAGAGTGGCCACTTTGGGGGTAATAAAAATACTTGCAGATGCAATGATTTGGAATTCCTTCTAGAATTTTCCATGATTCTACCTTCAGGATAGCTGACAACAGAGAGGGGTGCAAGGTAAGGAGGCACGGGGCTTGACAGGACGTGGATGACTGGTGATTCCACTGCCTTACTGGGCACAGCTTGAGAATTCTACACTACCAAGAGTCCTGCTTAGGAGAGAACTTGTCATTTTTCACTGAAAGGTCAGAAAGAAATTAGAGGCAGTGTTTCATTGCTGACTTCACCACAGGAACATTCCACATGAACATAACAGATGGGAAGCTTGCAAATGTAGAAGCAGGTAGAGCAAAAAGAGGGCTGTGGAACAGGGTCAGGCTAGACATGGCCATGTCTGGTTTTGATCTCTTAGCTGCTGTCATGTCTGGATAGCATAAGATATAATGGGATACAACTGGCAAACCAAACTGCGTAACCAATCCAAACTTTGAAATGTCAATTCAAGTGCTTTTTAATTAATGTGTACATTCACATAGCTAATTAAATGAAGTTGTCTTTAAATTATTTTTAATTCATCCAGTTGAAGGAAATAAATTCAACACACAAATCTTACAGATGAAATTACATTTTTCTGGGGAAAGCAGGGGAGGAGAAAACCAATTCTTTCAAATAAGATATTTCCTCATAAGACTTAGATATTCCCATCTATTCAAAGAATATAGAGTCATGGGCAGAGATGTGGGTTTTTGAAAATAATTTATTCAAAAAAAGAAGAATGACTAGGATTCCTTGATGACTTTCTGCATTTGAGATATGGAATTACCAAGAATACTAAACACCTCAACCAACATTATAGGAAAATAGCTAAAATAAAATAAACTAAAACGAGAAGGAAAAACTGCCAATACACAGTTTCTTTCTAGGTCAATGGTTTTGCTTTATTCACATGTCTGGGTGAGGCTGGTGACTGTGACCTGTCAAGAGAAGCCACTAGATTTGACACATTTCAGTGTCAGCTGTGGGATTTCTGCCTTAAATCTGTCAGGATAGCCCCGTGGCCACTTCTGCAAAAACCCTTGGGGACAAAATTTATTGTTATACTTCAATAGCTTTTTGTTCATCTCCAAAATAGGGGCCCTGGGTCATGCTAACGATCATGGAGAAGCAAAATGCTCTCTCTATATTTTATTAAACAGATCTCTTAATAATTAATCAAAAGTGAAATTTTTCCCCTATCACTCTGACACTAAAGCTAAAGTGTTGAGGTCCCTCCCCCCTCTTTTTTTCCTCAGCTGTTTCCTTTTCCTTTTAAATCGTCCTCTGTGGATTTCCTCTGCTACAAAGCAAGTGAGTAGAGAAAGCTCGATTTATGACTTGGCTTTTTAAACCATAATCACCCCTCCGAGCTTCTGTTGGAGAAAGGTTAGAGGATTTGGTTGGTTGTCAGATAAACACCTGAGAAAATCTGTTCTCAGATCCCTTGAATCCATCCCGGGGCCATGATACCACAGATAGGAATGATTCCACAGAAGCCCCTCTGCACACACCTCAGCACGGTGTTTCGTTGCAACAGAAAGTCTCCTTCAAGGAGAATACAGCTGAGTAAGAACTATTTCCTTCTTCTCCAGCTGGGGTAAGAAGAGAACATGGCAGAACTGAGATATTAGCCCTCCTTTCCAGGCATTCAGCAGTGGAATCTGCACTATTTTCAGCCTCTAGGAAGACCATCTGAGAAGATGGGTGGTGTCTTGGGGAGTCAGGGCCCAAGTCACTGGCAGATTAACACCACATAAGGGACATCACTAGGGAAAGGCACAGCAAGCAGTTTTGCTGACCTTTCTTTACTAAAAGGCCAAGAAGAATTTGAGGAGGTCTTTCGTTTCTGCCTTCATCCAGAACATTCCATCTGAGTGTAGACAATGTGAACCTTGTGCATGTAGAACTAGATAGCGTGGTAGGGGGGCTGTGGAGCAGGGCTTATGTTAGCAGGGGCTGCTGAGGAGTCAGGAGGAAGCAGCCTGGGGGGCGGTGTGCACAGCTGAAGCTACCAAACTAAGTGATGCAAAAGCCAAGTGGGCAGCAGGACCGGTTTGGAAACGCACGGAAGAGCAATGACTGCTGGCAGCAGCGTCAATATTCTCCCTCTGAGCACTAATTACATTATTAAGCAAACAGACCAACACAGGGTCTGAGGGACGGAAACATGTATTTAGGATCCAGTCACTCTCCACTTGGCTGTAAATAACCACGTGTGACACACAGTTCTTTCCAACCAAAGTGCACTATTGGATGCTTTCCTTAACTTAGCTTTAATGTGCTAAGCTTGAGAAAGGGAAATACTGTTTTTTGCACAAGCTGTGCTTGGAGAAGTCAGATTTCCTATCTTCAATGTTCTCTTGCAATATCATCTATTCCTGGCCAGAGCAGCCAGCACCTTCCTGGAAGAGATGCAGGGCTCAGGAGGTACACAGGTTCCAGGAGTGGCAACTTATATTTTTTTTGGTTGCAAACAGCACACACTTGCTAATTAGAGCTTTGCAATACGTAAGAACCCAAAGAACCCAAATCTGCTTTGATCTAGCAAAATCCAGTCTAAGGAGGTGGGTGTAAACACAGGATTTGAAGAAATCAGGAATAACATGGAAAGGATTTGTATGCAGTGGGAATAAATGTTTCCAAAAAAAAAAAAAAAAGTCTAAGAAGAGCTCACAGAGGGAAATCTGTGGCAGGCTGAGCCAGCCGGGTGAATGGCAGAGAGAATAGAGGCTATTTGAATACTGATGTGGCCCTCACTTTCTTCCATTTCCATTAATGACATGCTCATCAAGGGCAAACAATGGGACCGGCTGCCGGCGCCTGTCACAGTGTGTGGGTGCTGGGATGCCAGGCTGTCATCCTGGGCTGCATTTAGAGACCTGCACGCTAATAAGAAGTGCTCTGGGCCGTCAATGCAGACAGGTGCTTCCGCGGCTGGGACATGCTCCATTCCCTTCCCCCTGAAACCCTCCTCTTCCAGCCCCCCTGACAGACACCATGAAATGCACAAATTAACAGCCCCATCATGTTGGGCTGCTGCTGCCTGCGGTGAAAGCAGAAAATCAAGTTGTCACCCAGGGTGCAGTGATAAAGCCACAGCCTCATTTCTCTGTTGGTGCCCTATAATAGCAAATGCCAGACAGCTGGATGGATGGGAGGCTTTAGATTAAGGCCTTGATGCACTCTGGCCAGAGAATTAGTGGTTGCTGTTTCCATGTGGACATCCTGCCCAAAACAAACATCTGGAGGGAGCGAAGTTTCCTAGAGCAGAAATGCCCTTTGCTTCTTCTGGAATCAAAGGAAAGAGCCTGAAGAGAGAGGTGCTTCTATTTAAAATAAAGCAAAACAAAACAAACCCCATATGAGTCCAACCTTGAATATGCTTAGAACTTTACCAGGGACTCAGAGCTATGTGATGGTAAAGAAGTTAACAGAGTCTGGGCCAAGACTGCTCTGTCAACGCAGAGAACAACTCCCAGGTCCACAGTCTAGAGCCATGTAAGCCCCAGCCAGCAAATCTCCTCCTCTTGATGGAAAGGACTCTTGCCAGGGTGAGTTTTTATAACTAGTGTAGTTTACCTAAAGCTTCCTTCCCAACTCGAGATCTTTTCACTCTTTACTGTACATCTGCATGGCTTGAATCTACTTCTCAAAAGTAACAGACTCAAATGACCTTGCGCTCCTGGCCCCATCCATTGGCTCTAAGTGTCTGGTGACCTGCCCTAGCCCAGGCTAACATCCGCTCTGGCCAAGTGCAGAAGGAAAGAAATGGGGGCCCTCTGAGCCCTTCAGACTCCAAGGAGTTTAATGACATAATGGCCTGAGAACTTCAACATAAAACAGGAAGAGCAACTAACGAAACTTACAACATAAAACCCCCCTCCTGTCATTTTTATAGTAACAGTAAAACACTTTATTGAATTTATGAGCTACATAATGACTATGAAGAATGTAACTTGAATTAGAACCAACTCGGAAGTATAATATCAACTATAAACCCTTTTCTATTACCCTATCATGTTAGGTTTTTCTGTCCTCTTCTTTTTAACTAAGGGGACATTGCCCTCCTCAGACTTGTGCTTGAGACAGAGTTTGCAACTTGCTAATAAATCCTAACTCTTCCTCCAGAGTTCCACAGCAGAGAAACCTCCAGGGGTAGGACTTTCTCTGGGGTGACCATTCCCTTTCAAAGCCTCAAATCCATTAAAATGCATTTTAGAAAAGAAACCAGTTACTCTTTTTCTTTGCATAAAGCCTGTCAAATCGAGAGGATCTCTGGGGATATACATCAGCTATTTCATTATCTGTAACTCCATATTGTAACGGCTTTTCCAAAATGGAAACCATAACCCCCTTGGAAGTTTATGAAAAGCATCCTCAGTCAAGGATGCAACGTGAAAGTGGGGTGCTGGTCAAGTTTCTAATGACTGGAGGCGGGGGGAACATAGATCACTCATCTAAGCAGCATGCTAGACTCTGTTTTCTGTTTCCATTTCACTCCTTAAGTCTTTCTGCTCCCCAAGGATTGTTCTGGAGGGGTAATAAAATAAAATGGGTGAAACAAAGCCATAAGCCAGTTAAGTCTGAAAGACATGTCATCTCATCTAAAAGGAAGAAACGGACCATTTCCATGCCTAAGGCTGACAGCAACGCCTGAGCTGGCAATAGTGCTATTCCATTTGATTTATAGAATAATGGGGTGACAAATGATGACAAAAATAAACTTTTACTGCACTGAACTGCTCCTTTATTTATGAAATTTGGCCAAGTAGTGAAATCTTTTATCTGCAAGTTGTAACATGGAGTGGGAACGAGCGATTATGGTGTGGTAATAGTAATCCAGCGATGGAGGCTGAGTCAGTTGGAAATGGATTGAGGTAAAATAACTACCGCACCATGATAAATGTGAACAGCGCTTTGCTGACAGATGATCTAACAGGTGTTCATAACAACTATATAAGAGGATTTATTTATGACCAGCCACAGCCGCAGCACTGTAAATCAACTCCAGCAGCTGCACGCCGCTGAAACCAAGTCCCTGATGGAAGAACGGTGTGAGAGCCCAAAGAACACAATTCACTCCAGAATCTTAATCATCAAATAACATTTTTTTAGGTAATTACACCACAGCACAGAAATCATGATAACTTTCAATTAGAAAACCGAGCTGTCCATAACTTTGTTTATAATTTATTTTTATTTAGGCCCTATGGTTTGGATGAGGCCTGGGCAAAATGAAGACTCTGGGGTCAAGGAAAGAATGCCCTGGGGTGATGGCGATTTCTGGGTGATGCTACAAAGAGCATCACCCTGCTGTCCTTTATTAAGGCTCAAAAATCAGAAATTGGGAGGATATTTAGTTCTTCCCAAACTTCTGCATCAGCCTCCTCTTGGCAGCATGTGTGAGCTCCTGTCTTAACCATGGCTCCCTCTCCTAATTCCTTACACCATTCCTTGCTGTTCATGGTTTGAATCTAAAATGTTCTCCAAAGATATGTTTGAATGTTTGCTCCCCAGGTGGTGGTGCTGTCCTGGGAGGTTATGGAAATACTCGGGAGGTGGGGTCATTGGGGGCGGGCCTTTTGAGGTTTTACCGGGACCCCACAGTTTCAGTCCCCCTCTCTGCTTCCTGATCACCAAGATATGAGGTTCTCTGCTGGAGGTTGCTGCCAACTGCCCTGCCGCCATGTCTCCTGCCATTACAGAATGACATCCTCTAAATGTGAGCCCCCAATAAATCGTTTCTCCCATAAGTTTGTTTCAGTCAGTTTCTCTGCCACTGCAACACGGGAGCTAACACAGTTGCCATAGAGGAATAAGTATAAGAGAATGAATTCATTAGAAATGGGGTTTAAGTTCAGGCTGACGGGCCTACCTTCATTGGACCTTTCCTAACTATTTCGCCAAGGCAGAATTTAACATATTTTCTTTTTTGTAGGTTATAGTGTTAGTAATTCTTTCCTGTTATCAAAGGAAATGGTTGATTCTATCATTAAAAAGAAAAAGTCTTCATTCATCACATTGCTTAAAAACAAGAGTGGGGCTGAGGAGAAGATACTCTTCTAGGAGTTTAAATTAGAACCATGGCTAAACACAACTTGAGAAAGCTACACCCCTCCACTGTCTGATACTTTCTCCATGCCAACCTCTCCACCCCCTCCATCCAAAGCCAGTTCAAAACCAGGGTGGAGGTGAGGTTCCCTGTTTCTTCCAAATGCCCATGTAGCAACTACAGTTTCAGGTCTGACATAAATGTGCCTACTGGTCAAGATAAAGATTTTTCTAGATTTAAACCTAGATCTTTGATGTCTCTGGCCTTCAAGGTTATAGAGGAGCCGCCAGTATCTCAGACTGTCATAAAAGACAAAGTTGAGTCAGTTCTAATAATTCCTTGAGTTCCATGGGTTTGGGGCTCTTCAGTGTACACATTTACTGAATCAGCAAGGAGCTATATGTGCAAATGACTATGTACATGAGACTAACTTCACAGAATGACAAAATAACAATAAATCTGAAAGACTCATTTTAGAACTTGCAATCACACAGAAAATAACATCTCCAAGAAAGTATCTAAAACCAGCCCACAGCAGAAGAGTAAAACATGGCTGTTTCTCCTAATCTCCAGTTCAGTAGTTCGAGACTTTTGCTTCTGCCTCTACACTGCTAACAGAGCAGCATTTTCCCATCCATATTTCTCAACCATTTGTCTCTCCTCTGACCTATCATAGGACACTGGGAATGCTTTGGAAAGAGGAATGCTTTGGTGGGAGGGGAAAGAGGAGAAATGAGGTAGGAGCAGGAGGGAAACATCACTGTTTCACATGTGGCCAATATTGCTTTCTGTGCAAAGATATTTTTAAAACTTTTAAAATACAGACTCAGCTGAGAACAATATATTCTCCCTTCTCCCATTCCTGGGAACTCACTTTTCTCTCCTTCTAAATGTCACCCCATGTTTAGGACCTAGCTTCACTGCCTCAGTTGAACCTGAGACCTCTAGCCCATTGATCACTTCTTCCCCTACACTCAATGACACTTAATGGTGCAATTGGGTAATTGTGCCACTGCCTCATCATGACTTCTCACAAATTATCTCAGCTTTTAAACAGCTATATTCCAAAGTGATCATATAGAATTTAAAACATTTTTCCTCAGAAAAATGGTTAGCTTCCCAAGTCAGATCATAAAATTCTCCTTACTCCATAACACAGCTGGAAAGTAGTAGAAGGATAAAAGAAAAACAACAACAAAACCCCTGATGCTACCAAAATGGAGTAAAGCATTTAGTTAGTGGTACTGAAGGCTGTTTGCCAGGTACACACAGAAAGAAAGGAGATGATTAGTTCGTGAAGATTCAGAAAGGAATCTTCTGGCCCAAGAGTATATTTTTCTAGTAATCACAATTTCCATTCATTTAAGTTTATAACTGGGAGAAGGACCTGGCAACCCACTCCCAAAAATCAACCTGCCATTGAAAACCCTATAAACAGCAGAGAAGCACTGACGATAGTGTTTCTCCTGTTGTATGTAGGGTTGCTATGAGTTGGATACCGACTTGACGGCACCTAACAACAATAAGTTTATAACTAACACTATCCTTCAGAGTGTAATATCCTTAATTATGTTTTAGTTTTTCCAGAATCTCAGGAAGATAGTAAAAGTAATCATGAGAACTTTCCCTGACATAAATGGTCAAGGTGGAAGGCAGAGGGAAGAAGAAAGAGGGTTCAAGAAGACAAGTAGGTATGATCAGAAAGTAACTGCCATTCGGTGAACCAACCTGCAATTGTTGGAGAAATGAAAGGAGTGTGTACTCCATGGTGGGTCTGTCTGTTCAGGCTGCGTGTGTGAGGAGGAGGCAGAGGTGAAGAGACTTCTGAGGCTGCTTGACTTGGCACCTGAAAGAAGTGGGGGTGGGGGAGAAGGTGAGCCTGTATTTGAAAGCAAGCAAAAATTTGTTTGCAAACCAGGGCTCCCTTACTTGGGATAGTCCACACTACCATTTCTGTATTGCCAATTACACTGTAGGTTTCCTGGGGACCTTGCAAGGGGGTGTGGTGTGATAGGTAGAGAGCATTATTTTATATTTGACCATCCCTCTGACAGTGTTTATTGCACAGTCTTTAAATAGGAAAAGGAACAGTAAGGCTCTGTTAACTTTGTGTTATATAATAGGGCTCTTTTACCCCTTATTCTTTGAAAAGAGGATTTTTTTCCCTTTAAACAAAGTTACCTATATGGTAGGAGGGATTATAGAGAGGGAACAAAGAAGAGGAAAGATCTTGGGTTTTCCTTTAGTTGGTCTTTTTTTTTTTAACCTCCTTTTCTTATATTATTCATCCTACTGGATTGTTACTTTCTCTCTCTGTAATATAACAACTAAATCTTAATAATAGAAACACAGGTTATAAGGGCAAACTTCATAAGCTATTATGAAGTTATTCATATGTTTGTAAATAGTTATTAGGAAGGGTAAGCATACAGTTTTTTAATCTGATAATTTCATTGTCAGTCTCTTCAGGATAAAAATTCTCTTATAATAAATATTGTGATACCAAATTGTGATCACAAAATTGTGATACCAAATATGAGGCTCAGTCTGAAATATAATATGAGAGCCATTCTTCAAGACTGGTGTACATAAAATGTCCCATTAAATGAACATTAAAATGAAAAAATATAGCTTGAATTAAGAATTCAACATTGACTAATTTGACTCAATGGGACAATTTAAAGATAATCATGATAATGATAGAGTTAAAGGAAATATAAGGCAAGGAACTCGGAATCATTGTACCAAAAAAGAAAAAAGAACAGGAAAACACTTAAACCTTAAAACTTGGAACTCTGGTCATTTTTCTAATTTCATTTACATGAAAAATATTTTAATGATATTAGGTTATTGATGTTAAGATGATTTCAACTGGGTTACCCTATAATTGACCACACCAAATTTCTATTAACTAGCTCATACTGTATTATATTATTAATTTAATACAGATATCAAGTCTGATAGTTGGTAGCCAAAAATAACTTATTCAAAAGTAAAATTCTTCTGAAATTTCCTTAGTTAAAAAACCAAAACAAATGTGTGAGCTATTTTCAAAATGTTCTACTTTAAGGAAAACGAAAACCTTCTTATCTTACAACATGCACTTTTCCCTTTGCCTGATAACTGTAAGTTATTTTCCCAGAAAATATGTAGTTTGTCTGTCAAATTCTGTACATTTCATAAAGTTATTGACTAAAAATCCAAAGTTATGAAGCCCTGAAAAACAGAGTCACTAACAGAAATGCTAACAACCTGTGATTTACAGAGGTGCTTTCCACAGCATAGGAGACTCCAGTGGCGAGAATATGTAGCTTCTACAGCAGTACAGTCATGTGTCTGTATTGTGATGGGCCTAAGTACTCTGAGTGCTTCATTAGTGATTTTGTCATTGTGTGAACATAGTAGAGTGTACTTACACAAACTAAAATGGCTATCATGTCACTAGGTGACAGATCTTATGGGACTACATATCACATATAATCTTACAGGACAAATATTATATATAGGTAGTTCATTGTTGACCAAAACGTCATGTCTATGTGGTAGGTGATCGTCCTCTTCACTTAGAGTCATTGCTGTATTTCAGGAGCAGAAAATTTTAATAATCTTGTTTACTATCTCCAGCTCACAAGCTTGAAAATTTAAATTATTTTCCACAGTCTGTTTTGCTCTTCTCAATATGTATGTTCCAAAATTTTCATTCTTTTTTTTACCTTTTGTGTATATTCTATAATATTTTAATATTTCAATGTACATTCTCTTTCTTCTCATTTTTTTTCTTTTAATCATTACTGTAGACATGGTGGCTTTCAACTGCAGTCTTGGCTACCTGGGAGGCTAAGGCAGGAGGATAGCTTGAGCCCAGGAGTCCAGGGCAACCTGTGCAACATAGTGAAAACATGTCCCAAAGCAAATGAAAGCAAACCAAGCCAAATCAAATCAAATCATTATTCATGTGGCTCTACACAAAGGAAACCAACTAGCCTGTAATATCCTAAAGTCCAGCACCTTGTATCAGAAAGGTAAATAAAATTTCAACTGGTTTTTTGAAAAGGTACAGATATTAGAAAAGTTTTCTGATTACAGAACAATCTTATTAAAAACAGTTACTTGCCTAAATTAGCAAATCAATGTTCTATGGAAAGGTGTATATTGATCATATAACTAGTTTTTAAGTTTCTATAATTAAGTATATACCAGTTAGTTTCCATCAAAGTTGGGCACTAAGAAATTGAAATACAAAAGAATTTATTTGGCAGATAATAATTAGCCTTGTAATCAGCTCTCTACCCGTGGATAAAATTACACCAAAGAGATGTTTTACTCTATACACATGAGGTTTCTTGTTTTAGTTATTAAACACAAATTTTTTTTTCTTTGGTGTTAACTACTCTATTGCAAAAGTAGGAAGTTTATTGTCTTTGAAATGGTTTTTCTTTCATTAAATATCATTGCCTCTTTGCATAACAAAACTCATTTTATTTTTGTTTGCTTTTTGTTTTTTGGAGGTAGGGTATTATAGCCTAGGGTGGCCTGGAACTCTCAATGTGTCCAGGCTGGCCTGGAACTCACAATCCTCCTGCCTCATCCTTTCAAGAGCTGGGATTATAGGCGTGCACCACTACTCAAAATACTTTAGAATAACGGAAGCTCAGCACATAAGCTTCAGGATTATAAAAAGTTTCTCATTAAAAACACAAAGACAAATGCTATTCATATGCTAGTTTATTTGTCTTATTATTCAGGAATAATTTCATGATGACAGTTTTCAATAAACAATTCCAATACCAGAAAATTCAAAGAACAAAATTTTGCAGAGATCATGTTTTTGAATTTAATTCTAAAAAGTATGCTGTTTCATTTTCATATGCCAAGCTGAGAGGCCACATAGACTACTTCATTGCTGTTTTTTGCTTACTGCTGAAGGGAAGATGATTTCCAACGCACTTTAAATATTTGATTCATGCCCACCACTGTTGCAAAAGAGAAGATGAGGAGGCCAAAAGAAGTAGGAGGACAGAGAAAATGCCACATGGATTCAGGAGTTGAGATAACTGACAGTAAAATATATGTTCTTTGGTTAGCAAAGCGAAGAGAGGGAAAGGACTGCATACATGATAGACACACACTAGCATTCTAAAGCAGGAGACAAGAATGTCAAGTGTATTCTTCCCCCACTGCCAGATGGAAGGGCTATTATTATAAATGAAAGGCAGCAGCACTGGATGCCAGGCACTTTTGTTGTGTGCCAGATTCTGAAGTCCAGATGTAAGCAGGTTACCCCTGGGACAGGACAGGCTTCAGCTCCCGCAGCAGAACAGAACCAATCACAGTTTTCTCAGTGTTTATGATAAGCTGGGCTGTGGAGCCTTCCTTCAGTTCCACTGTGACTAGCATCAATGACCCACTGTGCACAGTTTTAGCTGCAAACCTGGGAAAAGAAAAGAGAGAGACCGTTTATCATGAGAGAGGCAAAAAAGGGGACAGCATAAATTCAAATAGGTTTAAAGTAACTCCTTTTTCTCGAATGAAATAATTTATTGAAGATTCCCTGCTGCCCAAAACCCAAAGCCAAGCATCCTTCTGAAAAATCAATAACCTGCCAAGCCCATGCTTACCACAAGCAGGTAATTTTAGTGCATTTTAAAAAGAGAACAGGAAAAAGGAAGACTATTTTATTTATTAGTTTTGATGCTAGCTGCATGTGGATAATTCTACATTACAATATATTCACTTGATAATTACCATTTCACCATGCACAGGGCCATTTAAAATAAGCCCCTACATTTTTATTTTTTAAAGCACGTTAAGAAAAGGTACCTTCTCAAAGAGCTTGAAATTTTAATTCCTCATATCTGAAAATGATTATGCAAGAAGTTAGATAATTTTATGTGCATTATAAAATTCCTACTAAGCCTCAATGAATTCACTCATGTAAAAATATTCAAATTCAATCTCTAATGTTAATGATGACATGAAACAAAATCATGTGACAGCCAAGTGCCACCTCATGCTCCTCTCTTTCTCTCTCTTTAATGTTTAGAACATTAGATCCTTCGTTTTGATTTAGGATATAAAGAGGAAACTTGAGGTCTAATGCTCTATTACTAAATTCCAAGACATGAAGAACGTACTAATTACACGGAATTAAAAGCAAAACTAGCCTTTTAAGCCCTGCAATCAGCTGAAAAGCTATTGGAGGCACAATGAACTTCTGTCTATTCTACTAATTCATTCTGCATGCACGGTTGAGCCCCAGAGACGGGAGGAAGAGGATAGGAACCTCTCACGCCTCCATTTTCCACATGGAGCATGTTCCACACAATTTTAGGGGAAGGGAGTCTGATTGCAGGGATGACTGGAGAAAAACAAAGTTGCTGCATATGAGCTTTGGAAAACACTAACAAGTGTAGAGCAGGTCTGTGACCTGCTGTGACCCCACTTTGCAGGGCCAATCCCCTTTCCCCTTTCTGTGTGACACGTGTCTGAATCTGAGCCATCTGCCTCAATTTGCGCAACATCTTCAGCCACAATGGCACCCAGTTAGCCCCGACGACAGCTCACAATACATAAAAATAAAACTGCCCCGCTGACAGCACACTGCGGACTATTCAAGAGCAAACCAACTGGTCAGTGTCTCCTGTCTGACAATTAGCTTGGGCCTTACACAGAGCCCACGGTGTCCTCAGGGATCTGTTTAATTACCATCAACATAAAAGAGGGAGTTTATCAGAAGACACTCAGAAAAACTTCACTCCCGACTTAATTAAAATATTAGCCACTTAAGCAGGAAGCAGATCCTCTTTAAATGAAAAGTAATTTCTTTTTTGAGTTTTAAAAAATGACATCAAGATCTTGTAACACATTAGATTCATTTTGCTTTCATCCTAACAAGCCATTTTTGGCTTAAATAGTTCATAAGAATCAGTTTTCCAACAACTAGAGTAACACAACAAGAGCAAAACAAATATGCTAATCTTACTGAAAATATTAGCAACATTTTGAAGTTGTATTTTAAAATGTTAGCTAATGGGCTGTTGACAAAATATGCCGGAAACCTTCCTAGTCATTTATTTGTGTACCATCTTCAAACATGCTGCAAACTTGCACAGAATCTGATAGAGCACTTTGCCAACTGAGAGAAGCATTTGTAAGGAACCAGTTTAGGAATATAGATCATACCATTGTTTTTAAGGAAGTTTTTTATAAAGCTCTTACCATACATATCCATCTGTTTTATACATACACACAAGAGATTAGGAACTGAGTATCTCAATCTCATTTCTGAGAGAATACAAAGCTCTCCAGCTCCAAAACAACCTCCCTTTTTGATTATTCCTTGCAGATTTATGCCTAGTCTAATTTTTTAAGGTTTTTCTGCTTCATAGGAGAATGCTGCCTCTATACTTCTTCTGTTAAACTGTTTCCAAAGGACACAGGGGCTCTGTAGTCCCATTTATTGATGCAACTTTTCCCACAGAGTTGGTCAAACACCTGTAATTCATTCAACAAATATTTCAACAGATTTCCTATTTCTGACAAGGTTATAATTATGTAAACAATACTCTTATTAGGCTCTTTATTTACTTAACACTTGTGCCTTGGGACCATAGAAAAGGAGATTATGTCTGAATAGGAACACAAAAGCACTGTGGTTTGGATTTCAGGGTTGTGTAGCCCTAAGGTATATTTTATTTCTTTTCTATTAAAAACTTAGAGGCAATGTTACAATAACACAAACTAGGCAAACACAAATGTCAATTTTGGTGTCAGTATATTTACAGAAATAAAATCAGTGTTTGAAATCTTATTACCACAAGATTCTCTGTGCTATGAAGACCAGGGGCGTGAAAGAAAAGAGGCATTTGCTATACTACATTGGAAACATGCTAAGCAAATCATCCTAGCAACCAAATGTGTTAGGTAGTATAAAAGCCGCTGCCTTTTAACTAGGTTTCTATGTTCTAGTGGGCACACATGGTGGAAACAATGCTGTAAAGCAGAAGACTAGAAGATCAGATGTTCTGACATTCTCATTTCACAGTTCAAAAAGGATGTATTTAATTGGAACACAGCATGATTACAATTGGTTTGTTTTGGTCCATGGAAAGCAAAAGCCACTCCCCAAAAGTTATTAATCAAACTCCCAGACAGGCTGTTTTTACATACATTTAAAAGATGGCTATGAACAGAGTACTAGTTAATAAACAATGGCTAGCTAGCTTGTATGTAAGAAACCTGAATTGTAAATACTCAGATACCAAACTTGATGGCTCACATCAAGCCTCTGTAATTGGCCTCAAACTAAGACCCCACTGTGATATAAATGTTTCAGAAGGCACAAGAAGTTCTGGACCACTGTCACAATAATAGCAGGCCCCGTTTACTAAGTGTTGGCTGTGGGCTGGCAGGTTCTAGTACTTCCCCTGCACTCTCTCATCTGACCCTATGAGGGGTGAGGATATTCAGGCCCACAGGAGTTGAGGTGCTTGCGCAGGGACACAGAGCCAGGAAATGGTGAACTAGGAATTCAAACCCAAGCACTCTGATTCCAGGTCACACACATTGGCTTAATATGTACAAAATGTACTCTTCACATTTGTTTTTAATCAGTCAACAGATAAATTAAAATCTTTCCCTATTTACTTATTTGTATGTCATCTATTATTGTTCCGAACATTAAGGGAGACATTTCCCTTCAAAAATTCTGTGCTTGACTTTGTAGTATTCCTTGATTCAAAGCTGCTTGTCTTGATTCTTCATAATTTCAAATTCCTGCCCTTAAAGATTAAAATATTTTAAATATCCCCTACCCTCACTCTCGCAAAAGTCACCAGCAATGAAGAATACAAAATCTTTTGAATGGAGCTGTAACACAGGAAAGGGAGTACTGGGAGGCCAATCAACCTTGAAACCCAGTATTACCATAAATGAGAACAAATAAGTGGGATGACAGTTCAAGATGTATTGCCTATGTATGATGGGTTCCATGTTATTAAAAGGATACTATCTAGATATTTTTTATAATTTTTCATTTCATTCTATCCTTAAGCAATTGCTGTTTCTAATCACCAACCGAGAAGGTAAAAGTGTTTGGATATACATATAAATACGTGTGTGTGTGTGTGTGTGTGTGTGTGTGTGTATACCATCTTATGAAATATCTTTTTGTCTATTATCTCTAGCAATTGACATTTAATCTTTGTTGAATTCTTATGATTTAAGAAAAAGACAAAATAAGCTGGTTACAAGATCTAAACTGAAAAAAAAAAACAAATGTTTTACTCTTCTTAAAACGTTATTTTGTCCTAACTACTGCCAGAATTATGAAACTGATCAAATAACAAATTTGAACCAAACGTATTACCTACACTACATAAAACACAGTTTTTGAGATTTGTGATTTGAGATTAGCCATGGACCATAAATGCTCTTTGTTTGAGGGAAAAGAAGTCTTACAACCCAATTGTTCTAACTAGTAAAATATTAATAGCACAAAAGGAACATAGAGCTATTTATGTGATAGGCTGCATAAACCTCCAGAGTATTCACAAACAAAATTTCTTACGCAGAATCAGATTTGCTACACTTAGTGCAAAAGCCCTAAGACATGCTTTTTCTTCTCTTGGATAGTCTTCCTGGTTTCTGATTTTTCTATTCTGAGTTCAATTTTCTTGTGCTTTCTGTTCTACTGGTTACCAGAAGCTGTGACAATGGCCCACTCAGGCTAAAACTTTTTTTTTCCTACTCTGTACATGAAGCCTTCAATTACTGCCTGCTGAAGCAGACAGAATCCTATTAGTAAGAAAGACGATCACAAGATGCAGTGCCCTGCCCTAGCTGTATAAAAATAATTAGTCCAAAGTTGACAAATGTGTAATGAAGTCGCACAATCATTATATGTAAGAAATACTGGTTTGAATAAGCCTCCTAAACATCAATACCAAAGTATGGTGATTTGGAGCATTATCTTCCAAAGGGTTTAAAATTGTAAATCCTTATTGCCTTGAGTTAATACAGCAGAACATTTTAAACAGGCAGGAAATTTGTGAGTTGTAAAAAACTCTATCTTGTTGACTATAAAATTGTTTTTTAAAAAAGTTAAGCCCATTATGTTATTGAATTAACAGTGAAAAAAGATTTATATGTGATTAAAGCTTTGAGAATTTATCCAAAACAAAGTATTTCTCCCTGTATTTTTAAAAATCACCCCTCAATATTGTAGTATTTTCCCCCAACATGCAGATGGAAAGAGTTCACATCAAAAATAAACTACAATCATAATTTAGGACTTTCTATTTTCTATTCTAATCTTTAGATATGGCATAAAATTTATTCTCTACCCTATCAGATCAATGATGCATTTTCTTTCTTTATACAGGAAAGCCAAAAAAAAAAAAAAATTAAATGCATTTCCTTAAAGAAAACATAAAACATTCTGATTCTCTAAGAGCATTTGTGGTTCATCTGTTTGTTGGGGGTGGGATGAGATGGGGGTTAACAAGAGAAAACCAAATAGTAAAACAAACAAATTCTTACCCCATTCTCTTTGATTCCTTACAAAATTGTCAACCCAGAGGAACATCTTTCTTTCACTTTTACCTGAAAACCCATATATTCCCATTAGTAAAACTGTTGCATCATAGATGATTAACTCACAACTGGTGAAATTAAAACTTAAATATAGAATGTTTTAAAGTAAAAATCAGCTGTGCAGTTTGGTTACTTCGAAAACATCCATATATGCTTTCTGTGCAAAAATTAGCTGAGGTACGCATTTGTTTTTCAATGAAATGCGGCTCACGGAGCCAGCAGTTCAAAGCAGTCAGAGAAAAAAAGCAGTGCTGCCCTCTAGTGGACAACTACAAGCCGACGAACAAGTCTGACTTACTAAAGAGGGTCCACAACACTTCAGTTTCGTTGGAAACTCACAATTTGTCATATTGTAGAAAAGGCCTAGGTCTCATATCTTTGCATCAACAACTATTTATACAAACTTTTAGCATAGATGAAATCGATTGATAGTAATCTCAGAGCTTACAAAACCAGTGCACCAAGACACCAAATGTTATTTGCAAAGCAATTGTTTTCTGTTATGATCTTCCAAAATTACCCAGAATTTAAATTTCCTAGAGCTACCAGAGGAAAAGAAAACAACTTGTAAACAAAAACAGTGTCCCAAGAATTCATTGACCTGAGAATAGAAGAAAGGGAGCTATTAGACACCCCACCAAGAAGTCATTTGTGTTTGCAGTCCTAGCACGAGCAAAATCTATGATGAAGGTCTTTAAAAGAGATCCAGTGAAGAAGTTATACACTTACAGAACTTTTAGGATAGAAAAAAATAATATATATCAGTATTCTTATTAATAGCCTTTAAATGTATATGATAATAGTAATTAGTTGGAGTAAGTTTAAGACAGAAATGAAACAAGTTGTTCTGTACCTATACTTTCATTAACTAAGACTTTTATTTTAAACCTGAAGTAAACTATCTTAATATCTTTCGATATATTGGAAAGTTGACTTTCAGACTGCCATGGATACACTGTTCAATTCACATCAGACTTTACTAATAGTTAAGGACCTAAGTGACAATAGTACAATATTTATTCTACTAAGATTGCTACTATTCACACATTGTATATGTTCAAAATTTGCAAATTAAAAAAGTGAAAGGGTAAACAAAAGTCAAACCACTAATTAAGATGTATGAGGAAGAAAAAGGAATATGAGTACTGAATATAAGTTAATAATGAGCGGTGATCTAGGAACTTATTGAACCAAAAAGAATCATGGCAGAGACAAGCTGTCTTCACTCAAATCTCACATTTTCCCCACATAGGGTCAATTTGTTAAAAAAATGGCAAGATGAGTATATAAGCATGACAAGTCTTCAATAATAACATTAATACAAATGTCAGAATTCTTGAATATGGGTTAGAATGTGAATATGTGTCTTACAAACACTTGGGAGTACTGGGCAAAATGCAGATTCTGGGGCCCTGTCCCAAAAGTACTGAGGATGAATTTTGAGGATAGACTCCAGGAATCTTTTATACAAACTCACACATGACTCTTTGTAGAGAAAAACTTTAGGGATTTTAGAACTGTAGATTTTTTAGTCTTCTGCTTTTTGGTCACTATACAACTCATTAGCACTGTTAACAGAGGACATGAACTGTCGTAAAAGCAAGTGTACCTCAATCAGTTTCTGCATTATTGAATACGAACCTCCTTCATAAATGCTTACTGGATTTTTCAGAGGATCACAAGAACATTTTTCTGGCCTCAGATGAGCCCAGGGTTCCCTCAAGTGATCTGTTTCATCTTCTGCCTTAGAACATATCCTGGTGTAGAGTTGTCTATGCCATCTTTGTATTTACAGTACCTTATTTAATAATTAATTTGTTAGCATTGACTTAGATAATATGTTTTATGACTTTTACAATGTATAGTATATCTCCTATATTTTAATAAGAATATCTAACACAGGAAGGGAACATATTTAACTACAGATTTAATAAATGCTCTTTGGTGATGGCGGAACTTCTTATTCCTGAATTACTCCTTTTTAAGTGGTAACTGTAATGTGGAAAACAGTAGGTTGGTACAATAACTCTAACTCTGTAGCTCTCAGTAAGCCGGTTTTGTTCTCAAGGAGTACCTTTTTCAAGCAGTAAGTAAGTACAACAAACAGGAAGATAAGGCGGAGTCTTCCAGCAGTAAACTGTTTGGCTTTCTGATTCTGCCACTTGTTTAGAGAATCAAAACTAAGTATCATGTAATCTAACAACAGATATGCTTTCTCAGTTGATCTTAAACATTGTTAATTATTTAGGAAATGCTCCAGGTCTTTGACATGAATTCCATAAAACTTGTGCTCTTTTAATTAACTTTTCTTAATGGCAGTCATTTTCTGTTGATGTATTAGGAACTATTTTCTATTAAGTGCATACTAATAGATGTCTGCCTGCAGCCATAGCCCTCTGGCATCCGACCCCATCAGATCTCAGAAGCTAAGCAGGGTCAGGCCTGGTTAGTACCTGGATGGGAGACTGCCTGGGAACACCAGAAGCTGTAGGCTTGGGAGAAAGACCTGGCAACCCCCTCCCAAAAATCAATCTGCCATTGAAAACCCTATGAACAGCAGAGAAGCACTGACAGTAGTGTTTCCCCTGTTGTACAGAGGGTCGCTATGAGTTGGATACCGACTCGAAGGCACCTAACAACAACAACAACAATAGATGTCTATTTAATATGAAACATTTTTTTTTTTTTTTTTGGAGACACAGTGGCACTCTACTGCTGAAGCAGGCCTGTGACTCACTACATACCCCAGGCTGGCCTCAAACTCATGGTGATCCTCCTGCCTCAGCCTCCTGAGTGTTGGGATTCTAGGCCTGTGCCACCACATCCAGCTAAAGTATTCAAATTTTGAAAAGTAGTGGGAATAAACTATTCCAAAACTAGGCAATGGGAACTTGACTCACTGAAAGATTAGGAAGAATATACTGATGCTTATTATAAGTCCTTTAAGAAAGAAAAGATCCTGAAAAATTAAATAGAGCATAGTCCAGCTGAAAGTAATATATCATACTAAAAATTTTAGTGTCCTAAAATACCATTAGTCAAAATGCTTTTCATATGAGTGTTTTTGAAAATAATCTAAAACCAATTACCATTAAAAAATATTAGAATGGCTTTGCTTCTGTACTTTACAATCTCATAAAAACAAAAACAAAACCAA